>PVKU01001287.1:270249-319932 GCA_004027475.1 Anoura caudifer
CAACAGCAAAGACAGCCCAGAGCAAGTAGAAGGAAGGAAATAACTAAGATCAGAGCAGAATTAAATGACATAGAGACTAAAAGCACAATTCTAAGGATCAATGAATCCAGGAGCTGGTTTTTTGAAAAGATAAACAAAATTGACAAGCCATTAAGCAGGCTCATCAAGAAAAAAAGAGAGAGGACCCAAATAAACACAAACAGAAATGAAAGAGGAGAGATTACAACTGACACCACAGAAATACAAAGGATTGTAAGAAATTACTATGAAGAACTGTATGCCAAGAAATTGAAAACTTAGGTGAAATGGACAAGTTTCTAGAAAAATATAATCTCCCAAAACTCAATGACGAAGAAGCAGAAAGCCTGAACCGACCAATAACAGCAGATGAAATAGAAGCAGTAATCAAACAACTCCTGACACACAAAAGCCCAGGACCAGATGGTTTCACAGGAGAATTTTACAAAGCATTTAAGGAAGAGCTAACCCCTATCCTTCACAAACTTTTCGAAAAAATCCAAAATGATGGAAGACTGCCAAACTCTTTTTATGAAGCCAGCATCATTCTAATCCCAAACCACATAAAGACATAACAAAGAAACAAAACTTCAGGCCCATATCGCTGATGAACATAGACGCTAAAATCCTCAACAAAATATTGGCAAACCGCATCCAACAATACATTAAAAAGATCATACATCATGACCAAATGGGATTCATCCCAGGGATGCAAGGACGGTTCAACATACGCAAATCAGTAAATGTAATACATCGCATAAACAAAAGCAAAGACAAAAATCACATAATCATATCAATAGATGCAGAAAAAGCATTTGATAAGGTACAGCACCCGTTTATGATGAAAACACTCAGCAAAGTGGGAATCGAGGGAGCATTCCTCAATATAATAAACACCATATATGAGAGACCTACAGCCAACATCATACTCAACAGGCAAAAACTAAAATCTTTTCCACTAAGATCAGGAACAAGACAAGGGTGTCCACTTTCACTACTTCTATTCAATATAGTATTGGAAGTATTGGCCACAGTGATTAGACAAGAAAAGGAAAAAAAAAAGCAACCAAATTGGAAAGGAGGAAACAAAACTATCATTGTTTGCAGATGACATGATAGTGTACATAGAAAATCCTATAAACTCGGCCCAAAAGCTGCTCAACCTAGTAAATGAATTTGGCCAAACAGTAGGATACAAAGTCAATATTCAAAAATCAAAGGCATTTCTGTATACAAACAATGAAACAGCAGAAGCAGAAATCAAGAAAAAAATCCCATTTGATATAGCAAAAAGAAAAATAAAATACCTAAGAATAAACCTAACCAAAGATGTAAAGGACCTGTACGCAGAAAACTACACAACACTGAAAAAAGAAATCAAGGAAGACACAAACAAATGGAAACATATACCGTGTTCATGGATCGGAAGAATTAACATCATCAAAATATCCATACTACAAAGCAATTTATAGATTCAATGCAATACCTATTAAATTACCAATGGCATATTTCACAGACATAGAACAAACACTTCAAAAATTTATTTGGAGCCATAAACAACCTCGAATAGCTGCAGCAATTTTGAGAAAGAAGAGCCAAGAAGGAGGGATTACAATACCTGACACCAAAGTGTATTACAAGGCCACTGTAATCAAAACAGCCTGGTACTGGCACAAAAACAGGAACAAGGACCAGTGGAATAGAACAGAGAGCCCAGAAGTAAACCCATTTCTCTATGGTCAATTAATATTTGGCAAAGGAGGCAGCAACATAAAATGGAATAAAAGTAGCCTCTTCAACAAGTGGTATTGGGAGAACTGGACAGCTACATGCAAAAAAATGAAACTTGAACACCAACTTACACCATACACAAAAATAAATTCAAGGTGGATAAAAGATTTAAATATAAGCTGTGACACCATTAAAGTCCTAGAGGAGAACATAGGCAGGAAAATCTCAGATATTTCATGCAGCAACATTTCTACTGATATGTCACCTAGAGCAATGGACAAAAAGGAAAGAATAAACAAATGGGATCTCATCAAAATAAAAAAGCTTCTGCATGGCTAAAGAAAACAGTATTAAAATAAAAAGAGAACCAACTATATGGGAAAACATATTTGCCAATGATACCTCAGACAAGGGTTTAATCTCCAAAATATATAAAGAACTTACACGACGCCACTCTAAGAAGATAAGCAACCCAATTAAAAAATGGGCAAAAGACTTGAACAGACACTTCTCCAAGGAGGACATACAGAAGATCCAGAAACACATGAGTAGATGCTCAATATTGCTAGCTATCAGAGAGATGCAAATTAAAACCACAATGAGATACCACCTCACACCAGTCAGAATGGCCATCATAAACAAAGCAACAAACAACAAGTGCTGGAGAGGTTGTGGAAAAAAGGGGACCCTAGTACACTGTTGGTGGGACTGCAGACTGCTACAGCCACTACGGAAAGCAGTATGGAATTTTCTAAGAAAGCTAAAAATGGACCTACCTTTTGACCCAACAATTCCACTGCTAGGATTATATCCTAGAAACCCTGAAACACCAGTCCAAAAGAACCTATGCACCCCAATGTTCATAGCAGCACAATTTATAATAGCCAAATGTTGGAAGCAACCTAGGTGCCCATCAGTAAATGAATGGATCAAGAAACTATGGCACATTTACACAATGGAATTCTATGCAGCAGAAAGAAAGAAGGAGCTCCTACCCTTCGAGACAGCATGGATGGAACTGGAGAGCATTATGCTAAGGGAAATAAGCCAGGCGGTGAAAGACAAATACCATATGATCTCACCTTTAACAGGAACCTAATCAACAGAACAAACAAACAAGCATAATATAACCAAAGACACTGAAATTGAGAACAAGAGAGGAGAGGGATAGGAATATCCAGAGAAAAGGGGAAGGGATTAGAGCAACAAGTATGAAAGACACATGGACAAAAGCTGGGGGTGGGGTGGAAATGGGAGGGAGCTGGGGAGGGCTGAGGTGGTGAGATGGGATGGGAGTAGAAAAACAGAAAACTGTATAAGCACAACAATTAAAATAAAATTTAAAAAAAAGAACTACCATAAAGAAGTGGCTATTTAATAAGGGCTACATTTCCTACCACCTCCTTATGTAGGCAGGGCCCTATGGTAAGTTTTACCCATAAGCTTAAGTGAGGGAGTCACTTCTGGCCAAAGTGGGTAAGAAACAAATTTGTCTTTGTTATACTCTGTTTTCCTGTCTGCTGGCTGGATAGAGAGGGTTGCTGGTATGTATAAGAGAGTGAGATCATGAAGACACCCAAGTCCCTGAGTGCCACTCGATTAGGAACAATGCATCAAATTGTGATTAAAAAAAAAAAAAAAAACTTACATTGTTTCTAAGCCACTGACTGTTTAAAGGTTTTCCCATGTGTGCTGCTGGAATTACTTTTCCTAATGAAGATCCGATCAATGCCTTTTTCCTGTTGTGGACACATGGTGGAAGTCCCAGAGGTATCATTTGACTTGCCACCCTCCTCTGAAACATGCGGTTTTCTCTATCCATCTGAGCCTTAATTTCATAAAAGGAATATAATCTGGTAATTACTTCATGTTTTCCTTCTGCTGAGAACCTAGCCATCTAAAGTACCTGGGTAATTTTCAACAAATTCGTTTTGTGACTTGTTGTCCCAGCCAGCATACTGGTTTCCTTCCAATTCTTTTCCCTGCACTAACATCTCAACACAGAATTTTGTTGATCATGATCTGTGTCTGAGACAAAGTGTCAAAAGAAATCCACGGGGAGGATTAAAGGAGTTTTAATATGGGTTCCAAGCATGCATTCTCTCTGGAGCAACCCTTGTTAGCCTGGCAGCCACAATATGAAGGCAAAAGCCTGAGACTTTGCATGAGAAGGCATAAGTTCTAACCTATAACTTTTCACATTCAACCTGTGGGACCTGAGACAAGTCACTAAACTTCTGAGACTCACTTTCTTCATCTACAAAATTAGAATATTAATATTCATAGGATTAAAAAATAATTAAATAGAATTGTTGCTTTATGAATCCTAGCAAATAGCTATTTTTCAATACACCTTAGCCTTTTGTTCTCCTTACATGGTTATTAAGGAATAAAATGGGAATACGTATATACAAAGGTGTAGTAGAATAACTGGCACATGGAATCCATTCATCTACTTATTCATTTCCTTTTTTTTTTAGCCAAAAGGGGGCAAATTATAAAGTGTGGGGTTTGAGTTTTATTCAAAATATATCTAGGAGCATGGAGAGATCCAAATTCAGAATCCAAATGATCAGGAGACTGTAGAAATGGTTCATAAAAGTTATCCTCCACTGAACTTCAACATACATTGTAAAGCTGAATTCTAACTACTTTTTCAATATTTATCATCTTATGAGACTATGAACGAGTACATCAACACTTTTAAAAATATAATTATAGTTTAGAAAAATATCATGATTAAGTCAGTGGGCTAAAATTATTTTAATTAACGAGGTTGGGAAGAAGGAGAAATAAGTAATCACAGTCTTCCAACACCAGTAATTTTGTGTCTAGATCCTACACAGAAACTTCAAGTTATGCCTCATGATTATACAGTTGATTTGCTTGTTATCTATGCTACCCAATATGCTGAAAATTATTTAGAAGGAGCTTTCATGGCCAAGTCTATTATTCTAGTATATTAGACCCTATAAACATCAACAGCTTGCAGTTAATTGTGCATTGATTTCACAGAGATTGTCAAAATTTTCATGGTGAAAAGCCTCTTTCTTCAAAACCACTAAAGAAATCACATTTTCTAATAATCTTTTATTTTCTTCCTCAAGACAAAAATAGACATTGATATCAGAATCGAGGGAGAGTTTTATCATTTAACTATTTTCTTTGTGCAAAGATTTTTGTGTAAATTTAGAAAAACATACTTATTTTTCATAAAATACCATTGCATTTATCAAGACAATGGATGCTGTTTTTGAAATAAGAAAAATAGCACATTTGCTTTCATTTTATCTCTAGTGACAAAAAAAGAAAGTAAGGAAGAAATAGCATGTTTCCTGAAGCCCAATTTGTAGGAATAATCATTTTAAATAAATAAAATCTCTTATGAAAGAACCAACTCTAGGATAACATTTTTTTAAAACAAGACTTCAAAGAGTTAGGTATCTCATCTCTGGATTGTATACAGTGAGTAATGCCATCACAAATGCCTGGCTGGTTTTATTACCAAAAGAAAGACAGAGAGAAGGTGCTAAAATTTTCAGTGCCCCTTTATTAATTTCTCAGTTCTCAAGAATAAAATGGAATTCTATGTCAAAGTCATGCTTTTATTAACAAATGAGTCAGCATTATTTTTAAAACTTTAACATTGCAAACACATAGAATATGTTATCATCAGCCTCATCACAGACTTGATATATACCTAAATTTTAAAATCATAAATGCAAAATTCTTCTTGGTAACCTCCTATAAAAATTGCCTCAATGGAATTATCAAGTAATTGCTTCTCAGAACAGATACTTGCTAACTGGTAATATTGCAAATGGTAATATTTGCAGTCCAGTCCTTAAAAATAAAACAGCTTATAAACCAATAAGTAAAAATACATGATAATTGCAACAAAAGGTGTTTCATTCTTTATAAAGTGATTTTATTTATAATATTTCACTTGATTCTAAAAATGAAGATGCAAAGTAACTTTACTGGTAAAGAATTAAAGATATTAATTAGTTCAAACAAATAGAGGTAATAGACCCTATTGTCGGGGCTCCTACTTGAGTTGCTTGACTGCAGATCTCCAAATTCCACTTGTAGAAACCATTGAAAAAGTGTAAGAGGGCCCTAATCACCGCTGAGTTTTTGACAAGCTTGGTTTTGCAAATGTCCTGAAGTCTGGCTCATGCAGAGTAGAAAAAGAAGACAAGTAGACACATGGCAGGCGGAATCCTCTCTTTGACGTAGCCTGCGTAATGCTTAGTCAGACAGAGCAGTGCTCAACGAAGGTTGTGGGGAGTCGTAAATGATCATAGCCCAGGCATTTACAAGGTCTAACTCAATCGTTCACTCAACAAATATGCGAGAACGTATGGATTAGGATACTCACAATCTTGCAAAGAAGAGGGAAAAATAAACTAGACAATTGAATTTGATCATAAAGTTTAAGAAACTGGAAGTCAGTATAAGGCCAGCAGACTTGCTGTTCCAGAACTGAGACTCAAGTGAAGATACTGGGTAGCGGTGGAGCCTGAGAGCCCAATGCAGTTACAACAAGCGGGGCTGGTTGCCCACGGTAGTGTTGTGGGTGGTGGGACACCAAATGGGATAATTAGTGCAGAAACCAAAATATTTTCTAGCAAAGATCTGGATCTTACCAAAATAGAAGAGACAAACAAAAACGGAAAAATAAAACATGAAACTTACATACACTTACACACACTTACACACACACACACACACACACACACACACTCACAGCTACCCTTCTTCTATCTTTACCATATTTGGCAAACATTTTGTACCCTAGAAAAAGTAATATGATGCATGTATATGTAAAGCACCTAGCAAGTAAAGAAAAATAACAATTGAAACATTAACTATGTGCTTACAAAACCAAAATAAACCCTGAGTTTTAAAGACCTCTCAAAAAAAAAAAAAAAAAAAAAAAAAAAAAAAAAAAAAAAAAAAAAAAAAAAAAAAAAAAAAAAACAGAAAAACACTCACACATAAAATATATATAAATAGGGGTGAGCTGGGATGGGAATAAAAGACAGAAAACTGTAATTGAACAACAATTAAAATACACACACACAAATACACAGCCAAAACAAAGTGATGGGTTTTTTTTTTTTAAGATTTTTATTTATTTATTTATTTTTAGACAGAGGGGAAGGGAGGAAGAAAGAGAGGGAAAGAAACATCAATGTGTGGTTGCCCCTTGTGCGCCCTACACTGGGGACATGGCCTACAACCCAGACATGTACCCTGACTGGGAACTGAACCAGCAAACCTTTGCTTCACAGTCTGGTGCTCAATCCACTGAGCCATACCAGCCAGGGCCAAAGTGATGTTTATTTAACATAATCCCCTTTTAAATAGCAAATAGCTTTGGCAAGCTCTTATACAACAAACTTACAAGTTCAGAACCTCTCAGATCCAACAAGATTAAATGATTCTCCAAAAGTTGCATAGTTGTAACCTATAACTTTCAGTCATGCCACACACTAGATTGTGGAAACTGTGTATATCACTTGCTCTATAGAATTTATTGAAGAAAAAGCATTCATTCATTTAATCAATACTTATTAAGCATCTACTATGTACCATCCACTGTGAGAACTCCTGGAGATAAAACATACCTGGCTATAGTTTACTTAGGGGAGGCAGACATTAACCAAAAAAATCACACATGTAAGATACAATTTTAGTGTTATTGCCAAGACATGCTACATTGCATGATGTATTGTATAATAGTCAGAAAAATTAGAACAGGCTTTTCCAAGGAAGTATGAAGTACACTGCAATCTGAAAAAAGTTGGAATTAGAAGGTGAGGAAGGTGAGTGATGAACCCGGCACAAGCACATTCACATTGAGAGGAGTTAGGAAAGGCAGTGTGTGGGCAAAACAGAGGCAGTAGCAAGGAGTAGGATGTGTGACAAGGAGGAAAGGGTAGGAAATCCTGAGGAGCTTGCAAGCCAAGTTAAGGATTTGCTCTTTTTTCCTAAGAGAAATCAGAAGCCGTATAAGAGTTTAATGTAAGGGGAGTGATGTGATCAGATATGCTTTGCAACAATATCATTCTGGTTGCACAGGGAAGGAGGGATTAGCTGTGACAAGACCAAGCAAGTTGTGGAACCTCGTATTCAAATGATGAGAGTGAGGATAAACAGAGATGGCGACATTCAGGAGAGATTTGGAAACTAAACTCTGTGAGGCATAACTGATGTATACTACCTATGAGGGTGTGAGAGATGGACGTTTCAAGTGTGACTGGGTTTTTAGATTGTAAAATGTTGTAAGATAACCATGGTGATTCTCAAAAAATAATCAGATCTTGGAGTCAGGGCAGGATCAGGTGGAAACTACCCTGAGTGTTAAGTAGGCCATTTTCAATTTGAGGTACTTGGACTTCCGAGTGCATACATTGTGTGCACTGACAGATATAGGTACTTCATGCTCAGAAAGGAAGAAGGAAGCCTCTGTGCATGATGGAAATCAGCCTTAGACACATTATAAAGTATCTGCACTAGTTTTGGCCTCAGCTATATTGTTTGCCTAACATTCAGGACCTGCTACACAATTCGTGAGGCCCAGTACAAAGTACGAAAGCAGGGCCCTGCCTGAGTGTAGCAAGTCGATCTGCCCTTCCCACAGGCACACAGCGTTAGCCCAGTGTAGGCAGATGACCCCTAAGGGATGAAAGCCTCCCCTTTGTACCAGGATGTGCTCCGTACCCAGGTTAGGGGAGTGGGTGAGACGGTCAATCTGAGACACCCATGGAGTGTGCAGGGACACTAACAGCCAAGGTCAGGGGTGGCTGCCACCTTGCCTAGCCCAGGGTGTGTACCTGAATTGAAACCTTTCCATGCAGGTGCCCAATCAGGCAGGGGCAGCAGCCTCGTAATGGAAGAACACGGACCTTTCCAGCTATGTGATCAAATGGCCATCATGGGTAGACAGCAGGGGCAAGCGTGCGTGAAATAAAAGGGTCTGTGGAAAACAACCTCATTAGGGTGATCTGACCACAAATTCCTCCCTGGGCAGGTCCAGGTGGGTAATCATGCCCCAGGCATACAATTTCTTTATTAGATGACTCCTAATTGCATTAGGCAGTACCTGTGCATTGTTTCTGTGCATCTGGGTTAACACCTTTGAAATGCCCCCTTTCAGCCTCTCCTTCTAATATCTGACCACCCTTTGAGACCCTTCAACATAGCACATTATCTTTACTATCCTGTAATACAATCCCACATTGCTTCTTCCCACCTTCACGTAATTTTCTTTGTGTTTCCTCTTTAATATCAAATATATTTTAAAAAAGCATTAAAAACAACAACAAAAAAACCTGCAAACTGTTACTCTCCAAGGCATTTATTCATTCTGTTGAGATCTTCCTTCCAGGTATAACCTCTGTTTGGCTTGAACACATTTTTATAAAAATCCTCTACATGTGTGGATGTTCTCACATGAGACAGTGAAGAGAAAGCCAGGCCCAAGAGTGCGGGGCAGCCGGTAGCAGGCAACAGAGAACCCAGTTGCAGAGAGGTGATGAAGAGGCCAAAGGCAGTGTTTTCCATAGGCCAAAGCCTCGATTCCCTAGGGAATGTTTCATTGTGTCCTCAGAATTCACTTGTAAAACACAAATTCAAATACCAAATTATCAAGAATTTCAAGACAGCCATCACTGGGCTTCATATCCCAAGGGCAAGGCCCTTCCGGTGCTAGACTCCTAGCACTGCTCTGGCCACAGGCTCAAGCTCTGTTAACCTTGGCAAGAAAGGGTTCTAACAATAAATCACAGAGACACCAGGATTCTTTCTGAATATTGAGTGTTGTACATGTACTGTGGTTTCCTAATCACTGCTATTTGATTTGATCACCTTGGCCTCTAAAAGTCCATTTCATGCTAATTATATAGGTTATAGTTAAAAACCCTAATACATTTCTCATCGTCTTTCTCCTAAGTTAAATAAAGGAGTATTTATTGAGTACCTATTAAATGCCAACTACTGTTACAGGCAGGTTATACCACATTGTCATATCTTCCTTCCAAAGTAATGTTATCCCAATTAATTATTAATTCAGTGGCTCTTGAGTTTACCAATCAAT
Organism: Anoura caudifer; assembly: GCA_004027475.1. Classification (NCBI taxonomy): domain Eukaryota; kingdom Metazoa; phylum Chordata; class Mammalia; order Chiroptera; family Phyllostomidae; genus Anoura; species Anoura caudifer. The sequence continues at coordinate 280,103 of PVKU01001287.1, forward strand.
ACATATTGAGTGTCCACTACATTTCAGGTACTGTGGGAATCATCTGTTCATCAATGTGCTGGGCACATAATTTCATTTAACCATCACAGCAACCCTGCAAAGTCAGTATCTTATCTCTAGTTTTTATATGATAGAATTTGATGCTTACAGATATTCGATAACTTGCCATAGTTCTTAAAGCACAAACGTATTGAAAGTGGGACTTGAGCTGGGATCTCCAACACTCTGAGCTGTAAGCTTTCCTTCTTAGATAATGCCATGATGATCATTATTTCTTCAATGTGTTTGGTTACTTCGGGTACTTCCCTAAAGAATTCTCTGCTAATCCAGACCCTCTTCCATCGTGAACAGTCCCTGCAAGGGCCCTCATGCTTATCGGTTTTGACGCAGCTCGGCAGTGTGGCAGGCAGTACGGACAGGGGCTGTGGGGCTCGTGCTGCATTGCCTGGTTCGTGCATCTTGCTGGAGCACCTCAGCGGCTTTCAGTTACTTGCATATCTTTTGTATTTCATCATACTCTCTCAGTTTGAATCAACTCTTTTGCTTATAAGGTTTATTTACTCCATAGGTTATTTTACTATTAAATCTGTGTTTGTAAATGCCCCTGGTATTATCTCCACATTATAATACAGAGGTGGGCAAAAAAACAGGTTTACAATTGTATGAGAAACACAATTTATTTTTGTATTTTTTACTAATTATTGTATTATTTACAATATGAACACCTGTAAACCTACCTTTGTCCACCCCCATATAAGGAAAGCTAGGGAAATCAATGCAAGGAAAGGTGATGCATGTTTACCTAGTAACTCCACCACACAAAGGACTTTCTGTTTTTATCTTACTCAATCCTACTAACCACTCTATGAATTGGGTGTCATCATTCTCATTTTATATAAAGAAACTGAGACTCAGAGAAAATATGATCTAACCAAATATCTATTTGGTCAACAAATAATAAGTATGCACCTTTTGTCAGGTATGGTTAATCAGCAAACAAAATGGCAAGTCAAAGAGAGACAGCCAATAAGCGACAGATGAGGCTCTGCACTCAAAGCCCTCTGGTACTCCTTCCAGAACAGAAGGGTGAATACCATTCGCTTTTTAAATGCTGCCATTGCATAGCGTGCTGTTATACACAAAATAGATGTGTTATAAAGTGTGGGCTTAATGACTGTTTCTCAAACCCTGATTATTAAACAAAGAGTGCTGTCTTCAATTTTCAGAGGATGAGTTCAAACTGAGCTAGCACAGAAAAACTAATTGAACAGACATCCTAACATGGAGGAAACGCCAGCTGCAATTGTCCCTGGATGTCACTGGCTTTAGCACATTGCTAATGAATATTCCGTCATCTGTTTGATGGCTGTGTGGTCCCCTTAGTTTTATGCTCTTCTGCGGCCAGAGACTGTACCCCTCACCGCAGCCAGCTGTCTCTGCAATCTATTCTGCTGATGCTTAGGGAGTCTAAGCCAAAAACTATGGTTAGATTCACTTAGAACCACAGACCTTCAACACAGAAAGGGCTTTCGAGATTATATAGTTCATTCTGATATTGCAGATGAGGAAAAAGACAGAGGTTATGGGAATTCTTCGAAGACATAGAGTCACATAGTAGCAGAGCCAAGGTTAGAACATGCATCTCTTAGCTACTGTGTAAACCCGTCTTGGCTATGTAATATCATTTTGCATCTATTAGTGTGCAATTTGATGATGATACTCTATGATTAGATATGAATTGTTATTTATAAAGCTCATGGCAATTTGGGGATATGTGTCAGGAAGTTACTACCATCACAATTTTGTAGATGTGAAAACTGGATGAAGTGACTTTCCTGTGGTTAGAAGCATCACCAAAATCTGTGCTAGAGACATAATTCTCATCTTCTGAATTGTTCCCTATTGTTCTCTCAACACACCATGTTCTTTCTCCAATACTTTTAAGTAATTGACAAGATTCCAGAAAATTATTTTGAATTCTGCAAACCATTCTTCCTGATGGTCACTATACTATAACTGACTGAGAATGAGAAATGAATGTGGAAGAGCTTGCCTTGGGCAAGTCACTTAATTGCTCTTTTTATAATCTTTAAAATTAAGGTAAGAGTGCCATAACTGCTATATTTAACCTACAAAAGTGTTAATAGAGTCAAAGAAGATGATCTGTGTGAATCCTGTAAACAGAGACTTTTGTAAATGCTGTAGGCTGAGGGATATTTGGAAATCTCAAACATGAGTGGGTGATAAGTACCTAGTAGCACATTTTTAAGTCTAACTTCTTCTGAGCTAATTTTCATACATAGTTTTCTTTCCAAGACATTTTTTTTTTTTGCTGGTATGGACTTAAATACTTCCAAAGCATGTAATATCTGGATAGAAGTAAAAAAATGTGAGATGGGATTTAACACTGTTCTGGTTGCCACAGAGTTACAATTACATGCAAATATGACATGACTGCTATAATGTCACTTCAACATACAAACAAATAAATTTTAAAAAATATTTTATTTTAGTGATGTTTTAATTTTTTTCTTTCAAATAGCCAAATAGTTTAAACAATATGGTGGAAGAAAAAAACAATATTGACACATGACTCTGAAAAACTGACTGTGCAGGGACTTGGGCCCAGGCGTGGGAAAATACTGGGTAGCCAGGAAGCCAAGTTAAACCAGGTGGCCAGAAGGAACACCTGATTGGCTGACAGCAAGAATGTCACTATCACTCCACTCCTTGCTTTAAAAAAATTGAAAATTGTAACAAAAACAGAAACAGAATCTTATCCCCTTTCTAACCATTTGCTCTTTCCACCCTGACACGGAAAATTCCCCCCTCTCCGAAAAGCCCACCTTTTCGTGAGAGCCCGCTTTGCCCCAAGCTTATAAAAGCCACCAGGCAGAACCGGCCCCGAGCCAGCTCAGAGGACTTTCCATTCCCTGTGCCGCCTCCCTTGCGCTCAAGCATAAGCTTAACAAAATCTGTCTGGAGATCTCTCTGGGGTTTCCTCTTGACTTCTATCTTGAGGAACCCAAGAACCCTAATGCCACTAACATTTTGAACACAATTAAATCAAAAAGTAATCCGTCTGCTTGTAACCGATATGCATTGGTCTATGTAAATAATGGGTTAAGTTCCTTAGATGATGTAAAAACTAGGTATTAAAAAATTAGTTATTATGACTACCATTAAACAGCCAGAGATCTAGCTGGGGATAAAAGACTATCATCCAAAACATAATAATAAAAGATCCATTTATTTATCCAACCAAAAAAGGTTTGAGGATCTACTTTTCACCAACAATTGTGCTAGTCCATGAGGTGCTTCTAGGTAGCACTGTATTAAATTTACCTGTTTTCTTATTTGTCCACTAGTATATTAGCATCTCAAATATAGGAATTGCCATTGATTTGATGCCTTAATTATTTGTCATTGTTCTTGGCATGCGGTGATACTTCAAATTTTGATTAAATCATCTTTGAGAAAAAATTAACTGTAACAATTGTTTTCGTACATTACAAGAAAATATATTTTTCTTTTTTATTATTAAATGTATTGGCATGTCATTGGTTAATAAGATTGTATAGGTTTCAAGTGTGTGTCTCTGTGACATATGATCTGTATATTGCGCTGGGTGCCCACCACCCAAAGTCCAACCGTCCTCAGTCACCACACAGTCGGGCCCCTTTAGCCTTTTCTACCCCCTCACCCCTTTCCCTGTAGTGATCATGCTACTGTTGTCTGTGCCTATGAGCTTTAGTTTTATATCCCACATATGAGTGAAATCATATGGTTATAACAGTGCTTAAGGATTCATCATTCCTGCCCCAGCCAGTGTGGCTCAGTAGTTGGATATCATCCAACAGACCTAAAGGTCAAGAGTTTGATTCCTGGTCCAGCAGTCTCAGTCTGTCTGTCTGTCTGTCTGTCTGTCTCTCTCTCTCTCTCACACACACACACACACACACACACACGCACACACACACTCCCTCTCTCCTTTCTTCTCTTTTTTCTGAAAGAAATTTTTAAAAAATGTCCTTGGGAGAGGATTTAAAAAAAAAGAATTCAACATTTGTAGTTTACTTGTGTATCCTTTAAACAGTATTACAGATTTCTCCTGCCAACCCCACCTGAGCATACTATTACTACAATTTTAAAAATATTAACTTTATAGTTACAATGGCAATATCTTTTTCCTTACCTATATCATTATACATTTCAAAACTAAACAGAATTATTTGCTTTAAAGCTAGAGCTACAAAGTTGGTTTTCATCAATACAAAAGCAGTAATCCTGTCCTTAAAATTTACCATCAATGATAAATGCAACCACACAATGTGTGTAAACATCTCTGACGGCTCTCCTAATAAAGTTCCCTTCTATTTACATCATGCTGAGATTTCTGGCCTTTGATAGAGTAATGAAAGGAATGTAAAATTGGAAAGGTTAAGAATCACTGTTCTGCAACAGTGTTGCAGAGCCTCTTATGATTAGTATGTGACAACACAGACATGCTAGTCTTCGAGCCCTTAGTTAAATATTTATTGAACATCCACTACCAAACTCATGCTAAGAAATAACAACAAAAAAAAAAATAGTGTAGTGACAATTCTCCAATGTTTCTTATTTTTTAAAGGACTAAAAAGGCAGTTCCATTTTTAGTTTTCTAAGGAAATTCCATACAGTTTTCCACAGTGGCTGCACCAGTCTGCATTCCCTCCAACAGTGCACTAGGGTCCCCTTTTCTCAACAACCTTGCCAGCATTTTTTGTTTGTTGATTTGTTTACGATGGCCATTCTGACAGCTGTGAAGTGATATCTCATTGTGGTTTTAATTTGCACCTTTCTGATGGCTAGTGATGCTGAGCATCTTTTCATATGTCTATGGGCCATCTGCATGTCCTTTTGACCCACTGATTCCACTGCTGGAAATATACCCTAAGAATCCCGAAACAGTAATTCAAAAGGACCTGGCTACTTTAACAATGGTGAAACTGTCAAAGGGACCCATGACAGGCATAAATATTGACAGGCAAGCATTTCTTTGTTCTCCTTTCCTGGCATACAGCTAGGCTACATTTTACAGCTTCTTTTGCAAGTATGGTAAGTCCATGTGCCTGAGTTCCAGTCAATGGTATGTGGGCAGAAGTACTATGTATCATTTAAAAGCCAGTATTTTCAAAAGATAATGTGTGTTCCCTACATGCCTCCATGCTAGTTTCCCTGTCAACCAGATGCAATAGAGGATGCAAAGCCTCAGAGGATGGTAAAGCAAGAAGGAGATAGACAGGTCTTTGCAAAGCAGAGAGCTGCTTACAGATCAGGAACATCCACCTCAGGTCATTGGTTGAGCCATTACACATTTTAGGGTCTCTTTATTATTATAGAATACCCTATGCTAAATAGTATAAGAATTAGTACTTTGAAGTGATGTATTATCTTAACAAAAATATAAACTACTACATACAGGAATGCTCATTGAACCCTGGGAAAGTGGAGATCCATTTAATTCAGGGATAAAATTCTTGGTAAAGTTCTTACTTGTAATAACTTGATAGCTGGACCAAAGTCTTATAATCCTATGGTTTGAGGCAGGAGAGGTGGGAAAATCCTAAAAATCAGTGTGGTTAGCTGTTACTTGCCATGTTAAGCAAGGCATTATACAAAAGGAATGAGCTCTACCAAGAATTAGCTGTTTGGATGGCATAAATGAAAAGAAATCAAGAGTCTAGAAAATGTGGGGGCTTGCAGAGATGGAAACATTCATCATTTCTGGATGTAAAATGGTAGGAAATTAAGAGTCACAGATACTTTGAGAAATAGAAGCTTATTAACGACTCCAAACTGAACTAAGGATTTAAGGCCTTTGGCAAACAAAACATTCTGAATGAGAGAGAATGAATAAGAGAAGGAGAGAAAAGAACAGAGAAGGGAGGGATGGTGAGGAAGCAGAAAAAAATACTCAGATGTTAGATCTATGTTTAGGAAAGAAATTTGGTCGTGGTGACTGACTGTATGTTAAAGCAATACTCATGAAAGCAAACAAATTAAAAGCCTCAAAAGTTGTTCTACAATCCCATGACCCAAAAGGTAATCCTCAGGCCTCTACACCTTCACTGACAAGAAGCAGTCCGAAGAGGGTACATTTTGTGACACCCACTTCAGATCTCCATTTAGGATACTGAACAAGAAAGAACTGCCCAGAATTCACAACCAGCGGCCACACAGAAAAATGGCAGGGAATTCTCCCTGAGAGCAAATCCAGTTTCTATTTAAAGGACTTCCTCAACTGAAGGGGTTTTCAGAACACCAGCCAAGTAACATTCCACCAATGGTACGGGCAAGTGACCCCTGTGCTTTCCCCGGTCTTTCCTTTCCACAGAAGGGTTTTAACTGTGTGTCTGCTGTCCCGTACCTACCATAACATATAATGTGGCGGGCGGGGGAGTGTATTTATAGGTTCCAGAGCAAAAGAGACCTCCTCCGAACCTAAGCAATATGTTTGCACACTACCAAAATATCCTAGTCTTTGAAATATATTTACTTGATGGAAAAAAAAATGGCTAAGACACCATCAGTGAGCTTTTTTTGTTTAAGACTGATGGAGCAGCAAGGTCACTGTTTCCCAGTATCCAACTAAGCACAGCTATCACTGCCAAGACAGACTCTGATATAATTTGTGTAATCCCTCCATTTCTATGGAACCCATTTAGTGATAGAGACCCTAAGTGCGGAAGGATGAGCACCTGTGTGTGAGGCACAGTGCGGGAAATAAAACCACTCTGAACTGCCTGCCGCAGCTTCCTTTCCACGGGTGCCCCTTTGCATTTCTGTCTAGGAAGTCAGCTCCTGTCCTGTGTTTTGAAACAAACTAACCACTCGTATTCCTCCTTTACTTTTCAAATCCAAACTTTTTACTATGCTACTTTTCCATTTATCTTTTGAAATATATCTCATGTCTTAAGGATTTTTAGAAGGCAAGCCAGTGTTGCATTTAAATTACTGGCTGTTGTTTTGCAATCCTTGGTGGCAAAGATACGGGGACAAACTTACATTCATTGATTGATGAGTGCCATCAATAAAACCAAAGTGGGCCACTATAGAAGTATTTTGTTATTTTGTGGCATGTACATTTAAAGTAGTGAGGACTTTCAAAATTGATTGCAGGAAATTATTCAGAGCTTTTACCTCCCATGCTGTCAAACAGTGCTTAGAAGTGCTTCTGCATGCAGGTGACTGATTAATTACATTGCAAAGCTTCCATGGGATCCTTTATAATTTTTTTGTATTAAAGCTACATATCCCACCTATATACATGGCCTCTTAATCACAGTATTGTTAGTTTTTTATCATTAGAAATCTTTGAACTTTCTATATGATTCTTTGGAATCCAAATGTTACATCAAATAAGGAATACAAATTTTTAATGTTGAACACACATGATATATTGGCAGACCATTGAACATAAAATTATTACAGTGTTTGATTCTAACTCATCACTAAAGGAAACTTCTGGAGCTATTACTCTAACTTGTAAATAACATTGCCACTCTCTCATCACAGCATTAATGGGCATCACTATCTTTTATTCATCATTTTGTAGCAAGGTAGGTCAGGCCTGAGGTCCTTGAGAGCCCCCACATCCTGCAAAAAGTTGCCTCCCCTCTTGCCAGGAAAGGAAGAGGGTGGAGAAAGCTGCCAAGGCTGCAGATTAAAATCACCCTGCCTTCTCCAAGGCAGGGAGGAGTCAGTGGAGCAGACAGCACCGTGCTTAAGTCACACTGCATAGTAAAGTCAGCCATCAACGGTAAGGAGCCAGGATGGATAACCTGACAACCAGGCAGTCTTTGCCTTCATAGCAGGGAGAGGCTGTAGGAAGAGACTTTGCCACTTACCAGCCAGAGGAGGGGAAAAGGCAACTATGGCCAACACTGGCCCTCATTGATTGGAAAGCTGGACACTCCCACTGGCTTCCAGAACTCAAGGAATTCCGGCAGCAAGGACTTCAAAATAGGAGGCAGGGAAAAAGCTCACTCTCCTGTTTTGCTGTTTGGTGTAGGCTCTTGGCTCTTGGCTTTTGGCTTATGGCACTTTGGCTTGGGACTTTTGGTCACAGGTGTGCCTGGACAGTCTGTATCTCTGACCCTTGCTCCCCACACAGACAGGAGCGCTCATGGGACCAGGCAGATGCCAGGCCCACCAAGGGTTTAGGCCCTGCATGGTTGGAAGCCCACTGCTGGAGGCAGAGTTGCATGATGCTGGGAGTGTGCCTCATTGGGCTCCAGCCTAGGGGACACTACAATCCAGCGCAGCGTGGCATGTGGGTCCTGGACCATCACATGGAGACTGAGAGCTGTGTACCCTAGACCCTGAAAGACAGAGCTGCTGCGAGAAGATGGCGACTCCGAAACACAAGTACACACTGGGGAGAGGATGGAAATCCGTTTGTGTGGTCAGCTTAAGCTCCAAAAAGGACAGATAAGGATATGGGGAACTTCCGGGCATGGTTTGTAATCTTTTGGGGAGCAAGAGAAGTTCTTGCTTGCTCTCACGAGAGAGAAGGGCTCAGAGCAGGAGTGCTGTCAGCACCACCCCCATATCGGAACCCTGTTAATAAAAATCTGTTCCCTTTCACCACAAATCTTTGAGCCATGTGCACATAAGGCAACAAGCAGCCTAAGCGTATGCTGCGAGGTTCTAATTCTTCACCTAAAATAGCGGCTCCAGTTAGTACAGTGCGCCCTGCTGTGGTGGTGAACGCACTTTGTATGTGGACTCAGAGATTCCACTCTTGTAAAAGTTAGCATTCTTGAATCTAAATTTCACCCCAAACAAATACAACTGAGCACTGGAAAGACATGTAAGAAGCAGACAACAGTATATACAAGAATATATCATAAGAATGTAACAGAACATCGATCATTCCATATGAAAACTACATTATCTTCACAAGTAGAGATGGAGAGGAAGAAAGAACCAGAAGGAGGGAAGGTGGAAAGGAAGGAGAGAGAGAGATTTAAGTTTTAACTTGGAACAGTGAGGTATGAGTGAGGTAAGCTTGGTGTAGCACAAACCAAAAAGCCACAGGATGTGCTTCCCGCTGAATACTTTGGGGCATGTGAGGGCTCTGACCTGGTGTAAGTCTTTGAAAACCTTCAAGCCTCAGTTCCCTCATGTATTAACCAAATTATAATGATTGTGAAGATCAAAATGTAAAATGCATGTATCACTATAAAACATTAGAAATTGTGTATCTGTGTAATAAACAGGTCGTTGTAAAAAGCCAGTTAACAGGAATCTCATGCATGTATATAAGAGCAGATTAATATACAAATGTGTATAAGTACATGTATAGACACATATGCACACATGTAGACATACACAGATACACATAACGTGGAAATGCATACGCTGTATATCCCACCATAAACACAAATCAAAATACTGTTATGTGTGCAGTTACTCCTAAAAGAAACTCCTTTTTAAAGTAGGGACTCTTATATAACTAATTTCTTCTTCTATATAATTCTTTACTTCAATAAGATTAAATGTTTTTCAATAATGTTCTCTGCTTTGATTAGACATGAAAACAGCGAAATCCTCTTGGTAAAAGATATGAAATGTACTGCATCTGAACACGTGGGCAGTTTCAGAGATCTCCGCGTTAGTGGTGCAGCACCACAGTCAGGCAAGGATTCAAACCGCCCTCTAGGAGCCGCCCCTCGGGAGCCCTCGCCCAGACTCCTGCAGGTCTCCGGCACTCACCTTGCTCCTCATTCCCAGTCAAGCTCCAAAAACATTTCTGCTCCAACTTTGTATCTTGTTTATCTTTGGCCATAATGATCCCAATATTTTTAGACCTAGCACATTTGTTAGCGGGCTTCATTTACCCACCTTTTATGGGATGCTTGCTTTTGCTTAATTATCTCACACAAAAGCTTTGAGGACTAAGTCAGACCACATTAAATAATAATAGGTAGCATTTGATCTCTGTGCAGAGTGCTTTCTCTCTCTCTTTTTTAAAGACTTTATCTATTTATTTTAGAGAGGGGGAAGGGAGGGAGAAAGAGAGGAAGAGAAACATCAATGGGTGGTTGCCTCTCAGGTGGCCCCCACTAAGGACTCGACCCTCAACCCAGGCATGTGCCCCGACTGGGAATTGAACCAGCGACCCTTTGCCTTGCAGTCTGAACTCAATCCACTGAGCTACACCAGCCAGGCAGAGTGCTTTCTCTTGAGTATCTCACTCAATGTCATAACAACCCTTCCAATGAGACAGACGGACACTACTATTTCCCTTTAATAGAGGAGGGAATTGAAGCTCAGAGTGGACCAAATTACCCAAAGTAATTTTCAGATAATTTGGTAGAACCAAAATTTAACTCCTAGAGAGAGCTCAAAGAGATGTACTGTTTTATTAGGACAATCTTGATTCTTCTGATAATCTAAACCTCAATATCTTCACCTGCAGTGCTCATGTCGGAGTGCATAACTCAGCTAAGTGAGGTACCCAGCACAATGCCAGCATGTAGTAGGAGCTTGGAAGTGTTAATAGTAGTAACAGTAGCAGCAGCAGCAGCAGCAGTAATAACAGTAGTTCTAGTGAGTGAAAACTCATAAATGCTTTACTGTATTCTCATAGGGCATATTCTGTCCTAAACATGTCTCATTTGTAAGGTATCAAATGAAAACAAAGACATAAGTAATTCTAACTTAAGAAATGTAATAACCTATTAAAACAAAGCACTGAAATTGTCTGCATGAAAGGAAAGAAAACTTAAACAACTCTTCACATCTCTTTCTGCCTTGGGCATTTAATGTGCTTCTATTAATAGGAGATAAGACATCTCTTTCTAGGGATTATGCCCCAATCTTACAGCTCTTTCTAGTACCAATTTTGATGTTTTATATAATCTTTTGATTTAACAATGTCTTAAATATCCATGTGATGTGTGTTCAGAGCAAAGCTTGGGTTCATAAGGAAAACAGGAAGTTTCAAATATTTTTGTGAAATCAAGCTGTAAGTTAGAAAAGGAGCTGCAAGCTCATCTGTGGTCAGTCCAGGTCACTTTTGTACACTTATATCCCCTAGCCCTAGAAAGGAAACAACCATCACTAGTGAACTCCCTCTCAAAGCACCTGCCTGTCCTCTACTCCTGCGGATGGTTTTTGAATGGTTTATTCAACCAAGCTGTTTCTTTAGAACCAGCACCAAGAGATGCCATTATCCAGTGAAAGATGGAATGGATGTGTGTCTGAGGCCAGTCTCCTCAGAAGACAAACATCTACATTTTTTTAAAGTCAATAAAGAGTTGAAATGACTACTTTTTGAGAATTCTTCCAGTACTGTGAAAGGAAGAGAAACCTTCAAATCTGACAGAGGGATGGTATTCTGACCCCATCACTTTACAGCTGGGTGACCTTCACCCAGATAGTTTCCCTCCCAAAGCCTCAGTTTTTTAATCCACCAAGTGAACATCACACTATCTACGTTTCTTCAAGGCTGTGCCGATTACATATGTTGGAAACAAAGCTGTTCAAATGGTGCTACACTCATCGGACCTTCGAGAGGAACTAGTTCCGTCCCACTTGGCCCTTGTTCCCATGGCACGGAGGCATACCACGAGCAGCTCTTCTTGACCAAATAATAATAATTAATGTTGATATCAACTATATCAGCTAACACTTATAGAGTTCTCATATGCTGACACATTTCTATGCAATCTAACCCTCACATCAGATGAGGCAACTGCACAGAAAGGTTGAGTAAATTCCCCAAGACCACAGAGTCAATGAAAGAGCTGAGGTTAGACCTGTGTAGTCTGGATACAGATACTACACTTTCATACACGTTGCTATGGAAATGTTGCACAATAGGTAGCCTGTTGTGTCCAGGGCCTGGAAGGAGTGGGAAACACGGCAATGGAGAGGTCATGAATATAGGTGTTATATACTGAGCGGCTGCATGGTTTTCGTAAACAGACCTACTCTCCCCATGTGATAGATACCCTGTTATCAACATGCAAAGGCCGTGCAGAGGTCTTTGCCCAATGGAATATGAAATCAGCTAAATGGCCTTCACATTTTTTCTATCCCTAGTCTATCTTGCTTTCAATTCCTCTACCTCTCCTTCCCAAAACTGAACCTGCACTTCTGTAAGCCATTCTTGCTTAAGTATTTTCCTTTGAAGAACTGTTTCGGATCCCATTCCCAGCCTGAACTCTGGCCCTGTCCATGAGATGGGATGCTTTGTTGTCATCTAGCTGCACATATGATGACAACTCTGCTGAGAAGCACGCTGGCATTCTCCCCTGCACTCAAAGTACTCAGGCTGGTCTCGGTTTCAGGGTAATCAAGGGTTAATATGTCATCAAAGTTTGACCTTTGATTGGGAGAGTGTCCAGAATTGTAGGCTGAAAAAATACAAACTCTTTACTTTTACTTTTTCATGGGTCACCCCAGGTAACCCATACAGATGTCTCCCTGGCATCCTGACATCACAAAAGCAGATTTTAATACATGGCTAAGTAAGGTGGGAAAATAATATGCCTGCTGAGATGAGGTGATCCCTCCTGGCTAAGGTGTATCTTTATAAACTGGGAGAAAACTCACTTTGGGAGTTCAGGTGTCTAAACCAGAGAACAAGTGATCAGTTAGTGCAATACCCTCAGGCATAATGCCATCTAGTGGACAGTTCTAGTTAATTCAATAGTTGAAATTGTCAGTTTGGCTCTAGTTCTGGATAATCTCTATTACCCACTGCATTCTCCACGGAGGGGCTGTCAGCACCATCACTGTGAATACTGACTATGTCCAGTTTCCTTAAATGGATTTTTTTCTTCCCATGCACATACCCTGTTATCAACATGTATAGGCCCTGCTAAGGTATTTTGCTATGGAAATACAAAATGTTCTAAATGGCCTTCAATTCCATAGCAGATCTTGCTATTAATTTGACATGAGACGATCCATCTCTTATTGAAGAGAACTGAAAAATACTGAAACTCAGGGGCTCAGACTAGTTCGGACTAGATTCAGAGGAAATTCCCTATTCCAATGGGGAAAAGGTCAACGGGTAAGATACTTGGATTCATCATCACTCAATTTGTTCAAGGCCTAAAAACAGTGCAGCAACCAGAAGGAAGTAGATTCTGAGGCACTGCCCACATGAGTCATATAGTCGTAGAATGCTGGTTAGCAGGTTTGCCAGATTAAACAAGTAAAATATAGGATACCAGTTAAATTTGAATTTGATTTTTCTTTTTTAATATAGTTTATTGATTATGCTATTACAATTGTCCCATTTCTCCCCCATCATTCCCCTCCACCCTGCACAACCCCTCCCACCCACATTCCCCCCTTTAGTGCATGTCCATGTGTCATAACTTCTTTAGCTTCTACATTTCCCACACTATTCTTACCCTCCCCCTGCCTGTTTTCTACCTACTTATTCTCTGTACCTTCTCCTCCTCCCACTTCCCTGTTGATAACCATCCATGTGATCTCCATTTCTATGGTTCTGTTCCTGTTCTATCGTTTGCTTAGTTTGCTTTTGCTTTTGTTTTAGGTGTGGTTGTTAATATCTGTGGGTTTGCTGTCTTTTTGCTGTCATATTTTTCATCTTCTTTTTCTTAGGTAAGTCCCTTTAACATTTCATATAATAAGGGCTTGTTGATGATGAACTCCTTTAATTTGACCTTATCTGAGAAGCACGTTATGTGGCCTTCCATTTTAAATGACAGCTTTGCTGGATAGAGCAATCTTGGATGTAGGTCCTTGCCTTTCAAGACTTCAAATACTTCTTTCCAGCCCCTTCTTGCCTGGAAGTTCTCTTTTGAGAAATCAGCTGACAGTCTGATGGGAACTCCTTTGTAGGTAACTGTCTCCTTATCTCTTGCTGCTTCTAGAATTCTCTCCTTCATGTTAATCTTGGCTAATGTAATTATGATGTGCCTTGGTGTGTTCCTCCTTGGGTCCAACTTCTTTGGGACTCTCTGAGCTTCCTGGACTTCTTGGAAGTCTATTTCCTTTGCCAGCTTGGGGAAGTTCTCCTTTATTATTTGTTCAAATAAGTTTTCCACTTGTTGCTCTTCCTCTTCCCCTTCTGGTACCCCTATAATTCGGATGCTGGGACGTTTAAAGATGTCCTGGAGGTTCCTAAGCCTCTCCTCATTTTTTTCAATTCTTGTTTCTTCATTCTTTTCTGTTTGGTTGTTTCTTTCTTCCTTCTGGTCCACTCCATTGATTTGAGTCCCAGTTTCCTTCTCTTCACTATTGGTTCCCTGTACATTTTCCTTTAGTTTTACTTAGTGTAGCCTTCATTTGTTCATCCAATTTGCAACCAAATTCAACCAATTCTGTGAGCATCCTGATCACCAGTGCTTTGAACTGTGCATCTGATAGGTTAGCTCTCTCTTCGTTGCTTAGTTGTATTATTTCTGGAGCCTTGATCTGTTCTTTTGTTTGGGCTTTTTTTTTTGTCTCGATGTGCCTGTTACATAGTGAGGGGCAGAGCCTTAGGTGTTCACCAGGGCAGGGCAATCCAGTTGCTGGGTTGTGACGCTGTATGTGGGACAGGGGTCTGAGAGGGAAAAATGGCGCTTGCTCCGCTTGCTTCTCCCAAACAAACTGGGCCTATCTGGTGCTGATTTCCATGTAGGTGGGCTTGTGTACATTCTAGGACTCTCCTTTGAGTCTGGGAGTCTCTCCTGGTGGCTCAACCCCCACAGGTGTTTTCAATCAGTGTTTTGAGGCTTTGTTTCCCCAAGCTGGGGCACTGGGATTCAAGGTCTGTCTCACTCCCCAGTTTCACCTGGTTTATCTGCACGTGAATATGGGACCGCCCAGTCCACCAGCCACCTTGTGTGCCACACACCTCCACAATCTGCCATCTCACTGGGTCTTCCCACTGCCACCTGCATACCCAGGGTCTGCCAGCCACTGCTTTGCTGTGGGTCCTCTCCACCTGGCCACCTGACTCCGCCCCTCCCACCAGTCTGGATGAATGTTTCTTTTTTAACTCCTTGGTTGTCAGACTTCCTTCCTTACAGTTCAATTTTCTGTCAGTACTGTTTTTTTTTGTTTGTTTCTAAATGTTTGTTGTCCTTATTTTGGTTGTGCAGGGAGGTACAATGTATCTAACTACACCTCCATCTTGGCCAGAAGTCCAGAGAAGATTTTGAATTTGATTTTTATATAAACAATGAATACTAAGTACTTCAGTATAACTGTATCCCAAATATTTCATGGAAAATACTTATGCTTGGAAAAAAAATATTTTTTATTTTAAATTCAAATAATCCAACTGTCCTGTACATGGACTTTACTGAAAAATCCATGGGGGAGAATATTTTCCATACAAAAATTTCTCCCAGCATTTCCCAGTACATTTATGCAATTTTTTTTTTGAATCTCTAGAAAAATTATATTGAGACTGTGGAAAATTTGAAAAAGCATTATAATTCTCCTTTGAGAATTAAAACATAACAAGCAACATAACAGGTTTGAAGGAATCCTTTTATGTCAGGTAAAAAACAAGACCAGGAAATGTTTACCCTGGAGCTCAAGGTAAAAGTCAACAGTTTGGGGAATGGGACAGAAGTACATAGGAAGGAAGCTGTTGTGTGTTTTAAGTGAGTGAGGTCCTGCCTGCTGTTAATGATGGATCATTATTACAAGTAAAACAAAAATTAACTTTATACACAAGGCATTTTTATACAAATCCTATCAGTTGTATTATAAGAAAAAAGTAAAAGTTTGGAAGAAAAATGTGTCAGTGTATTGACATCATCACCACATGACTTTGTATAATGCTGTTTATCTAGGAGATCCATGTTATATATTTTTTAATACTACCCATTAGTGCTTGCTACTTCTTTTCAGCTTTTGAATATTTGCTTGAGGCTACAGTTCCTTGTAAATAGTATGCCAATAACAATGCTTAAAGAGCCCCACGGATCCTCACTCCTCACTTTTGCATAATCACCTCCTATAATGTACTAGGGATAGTCCATATGGTCAAAAGAATGTGGCAGAGGGGGTCCTATGTCACTTCCAAGCTTGGTTATAAAGAGCACTTCAATTGCCCTCCTTTGCTCCTAGCTCTGGAGAATCATCACAACGTGGTCAACTCGAATCATCACAACGTGGTCAACTCTAAGCAGACGTCAATGTGTTCAGAACTTGAATCCTCTCATCAACAGCCACAGAAGTGAACTTAGGAGCAGATCTGTCCTAGCCAGTTAAATTTTCAGAGACTACAGCCTCATATAACTCGTCTCTGACCTCGAGAGGTACTGGTGCAGAATCTCAAAGCTAGTCTGGTCTCAAACTCCTGACCTTCAGAAGCTGTGTGAGATTAAAAAATAAAATTATAAATAAGTAAATAAATAAATACTGCTAAATGTTAGAGTAATTTGTTACATAGCTATGAATAACTAATATAGAATGTGAACCATGTTGAAATTGTTTTAACAATAACTTATGATTTTGAGACTTAAGAATTCCAAGGAATTCTAAATCTCAAAGATTGCTGTCAGGAATTCCAGTACTAGACAATGAAAGACTTGTATGGCTCATGTATTTTCTGAGTGGGAGATAACTGAATTGGGAACCTATGGTCTGCATAGTATGTGATTCTTAACAGTGGTAAAAGGTGAGACCAATCCAATTTGGAAAATACAGGCAGGGTTATTAAATGAGCTGGCTAAATTCAGTGAGTTATTACTTTCCCTAGACTTTGTATCTTTTCATAACTCCACTCATCACATGTTGCTTGTGTCCATCTTTAAAATTCCTATAATAATCGAATTGCATCTGCTGTATGATTTAGATTTCCTTAGCATTATAACCATATCCTGCAGTGTTTATTCTTGAACATGCACATCCCCGGCTCCTTCCCAAGGATTCCACATAGCCAACAGAATCCCCTGACACCCCTCACATGAAGAGAGCTCTTAGCCCCTTTATTTGTTAGATGGGGCAAATGACGTGTTCCTTATGGGCTATGTAGGAACAGAAAAAAATCAATAAAACATTGGTTAAATAGCAGTGAGGAGAATACCTATTATTATTTTGTTATTGGATTATTATATCTACTGAGCTATAAAATTAGCACAGATTTTTTAAATGTAATATTCATGTATAACATACATAATTTTCACAAGCTAAACAAATTTAGCCAGTCCCACATTAAGAAAATAGTTCTATCATCCTAGAAAATGCCCCCGCCAATATCCTCTTCTAACTACATCCTCCCCAGTGGTATGTGCATCATGATCTCTAATACATTGATTAATTTGGCCTGTTTTTGAACTTTATTATCTACTTACTGACTCCCCAAATTTGTCAATATGTTACATTACATGAAGAGTAGGACTTTGTAAATGTGATTAAATTAAGGACTTTGACATGAACGATTGTCCTAGGTTATTCAATTGGGCCTAACTGAATCATATGGGTCCTGAAAAATAGAGAAGTTTGTCTGGATATTATGAAGGAGAGGTAGAAAGGAGGGGGTTGTGTGTGGGGCTCAGGGAAAGACAGAGAAGGGAGAGGGGAATGTATACAGAGAGGCAAAGACAGAGAGAAAGAAAAAGAGAAAAAGAGAAGAAGGGAGGAGATACAGAGAAAGATAGAGAGTGAGCAGGGGGGGAGAGAGAGGCAGTGAGATAGAGACAGAGAAAGAACATCAAGACATAGGCAGAGACAACAGAGAGATAAACAGAGAGAGGGTGATTAGGGAAGAAAGGTGAGAGGATCTAACACTGTTGACTTTAAAAATGGGAAGAGGCCATGAGCCAAGGAATGCAGGAAGCTTCTAGAAGGTGGAAATGGTATGGGAAGAGATTCCAAATTCCAGTGTCTACGAAGAAACACAAGACACTTTTATGAGGTCTGTCCGAAAAAAGTCCAGCCATGGTTAATATAACGAGAATGGTTTGAGCAAACTCAGTGTAACCTGGCAGCCAAGGAGAGTGGACTGGAATGTGCATGTGTGAACAATGACAACTTCACTGTACTAGTCAGTGGGGGCAGTAGACGCGGTTGAGTGAACATGTGTACTGTGTGGCTGTCACATTCAAAATGACTGAGTAAAACAACAAATCTACATCAGATTTTGCATTGAGCTGGAACACTCCTCTACAAAAACTATTCAGATGATTCACAAGGCCACAGCTATGGGCAACTAGTGATTGGCAGCCTCAACACGACAGAGCACCCTCTCATGAATCCCATCTCATGCAGAGTTTTTTTTCTCAAAATATCAAATCACCCAGGTGATTCAGCCTGGCTATGGCCCAGATGTCTCACAAACATATGAAAAGGTGTTTAACTTCATTACTTACCAGAAAAATGCGAAATAACATCACATTGTGACTTTACCAAAGGAGATGAAATAAAGAAAAGAAACCATTAGCCTCACAGTTGCCTTCAAAGGGTCAAAATGATTTTAGGACTGTATAAATGTAACTACTCCTTAACAGTTGGGTTGAAATTACCTTCGGTCCTCTGAAGGTAACCGCAAGGCTGATGTGGCCCCCGGTGAAAATGAGTTTGACACCACTGTTCTAAATGCTCTATTGATTGATTGCCTTTTGTGTTCACATATATAATCTATGCATAAGGCAAAGATTTTAAGTTTCCTTTTATAAATGAGTAAGGTCAAGTGAGGTATGAAGATTTAAACAACAAATTGGAAGTGAGAGAAGAACTTGAATTTTGGTCTCCTGCCTTGCTTTTCAACAAACACTACTCTATCTAATGACCTCGTGAAGTCTTCCCTGATATTCCAAATTCCAATTGACCTTTCCTTCTCTTAGCCCCTGTAATTCTCAAAGTGACTCATGAAACGCATTTTGTAGCAATGGTAGGTATTGTATGCATTTGTACATGTTGCCTTTCCTGCTGAATTGTTAGCCCCTGTGATTAAGGGCTGTCTCATTCTTTATCTGTATGGGCCTCGCAGAGTTAGCCCCATTTTACAGCACCACCAGTTTTAATGAGCATAAAACTGGTGGTGCTCATTACACGGTTGTTAAAAGGACAGAAGAGTAACTATTAATTTCTCAGCTTTACACCTCTGTTTCAAATTGAAACAAGGATTTGCCAAATGACTCAAAAAGGTTACTTAAAAAATAAAAATCTGATTATAAATAACATTCTTCTGGCAGTTAATAAAATGATCTGAAGAAACAAAAATCTTAAGTGTTTTTCGATGGCAGATAACCATGAGAAGACACATGCTGCCATTTAATTGTTTTCTGTTCTCAGAAGGTTCATTCTTAGTTACTTGTACTTAAATTAAACATATCATTCTGGCTGGTGTGGCTCAGTGGATTGAATTCTGGCCTGTGAACGAAAAGGTCTCCAGATCGATTCCCAGTCAGGGCACATGCCTCAGTTGCAGACCAGGTCCCCAGTAGGGGGCGCACAAGAGACAACTACACATTGACCTTTCCCTCTCTTTCTCCTCACCTTCCCCTGTCTCTAAGAGTAAATGAATAAAATCTTTAAAATAAATAAATAAAAAGCATACCAAGTTAATGGAGACTGTTGTCTTCAGCTACATTTTATGTTGTCAGCATTTTTAACCCTCAGGCTATCTTCAGAAAGCCATTTGTGTTGGCTGAAGGTGCCTTCCTCTGCGTTGTTTCTCTCTGGTTCTTCTTCAAGGTCATGATAAAAGGTATTTCTCTGTGTTCTGGTGTCTTGCATTTTTCCCCTGGAAATTATTGTTCCGGCAACCACTACAGAATTTTCTATCATTCCTAAAATACATTTATAACTGTTTTTCTGATATGCTATTCATTGCCCATTGTCTTGCTTCACTAACTTGTTAAGGTAAACATGATGGCTATGCAACATATTAAATTCAATTTATCACTAAGACTTACTTGATTCTGCTCCTCCACTCACACATTCCTGACGCTTTAGGGATCCAATTGCTCTTCCACTAGGACAATTACAAAAGCAAAGAATTTGAAGTGAGGTAGGCACTGGTTTATATTCTAGCTTTGCCATTTACTAGCTTATGTCTCTAGATAAAGCAATTTGATCTCTGTTTCTTTAATTTTAGATATAGGATTATTATAAGGACCAAAAAATGTGTATTAATGCAAAGCACTTAGCACAATGCCTGTAAAACACTAGGTCTCCAATAAGTGTTAGTTTTATTTTCTTCCTGGGGGAAAAAGTTTAAAGGTAGATAAAGGATCCTATTGACCTGTTAACGAAACCCTTATGTACTAAGCAGGTACCATTAACTGGTAAAGAACTGGGGGTGGTGAGAACCATGGTGATCAGGAGAACGAACGCCTTGCTTGTATCTATTGAAGTTCCAGTGGTCACTATTAACATCCCTTCCTGACCAAACAAAACTATTGGGACTAGATTGGCCCTGGTGGTGGCAGGGTCAGTTTTTCATCTCTAGGGTTGAGGACCTATGGGAGACCAGATAAATGAGAGACAGGGTGAAGCATTAGGCTCTTGCCACAGTTCTTAAGTAAGGAATTACAAAGAACCAGAACAGCTGGTCCACAGGGATAAAGAGACAAGTCCCTATACCACAGGTGGCAAACACGAGGCCCATGGGCAGATTCCAGCCCTCCACCTTGTTTTATCTGGCCCAGCACCTTGTATCTACCCGGCAGCATTGCTGAGCTCCTTGCCCCTAGTTAAGGAGTAGTTACATTTACAGTCCTGAAATTATATTCGGCCCTTTGAAGGCAACCATTCCCTTGTGAAAATGAGCTTGACACCCCTGCTATATAGATGCATAAGAGTGTGTGCCTGAATGGATTAGTTGCTTTAAAATTTATATACCATTAGAAAGAATTTCATTGCAAATGCTTAAAAGAGTTAGCTATTAAAAGATATGTCTCTACATAAAAGAATCCAAAATTTTAAATTAGTCTTTTGTTTAAATCCTAACCCACAAGTATTAGAGGCACTTAAGTTATAAATATTCATAGTTGCAAAATATATTTAAATGTAAGTCTAAACTTAAGTGAACATAGATAAAATACATATGCATTTTATAAATCATGGACAAATCAATCACTTTCCATCTCATTGTGTCTTTCACTGTGATAGTCGTTTTCAGGTTCTCAAGTGAGTATCACATTCCGAGCTAATCCCTCGGAAGAACAAGACATGCACCAACAGCTTTCTGTGGTGAGTTGGATGATACTATAATTATGGGGATTGATGTTGACTCATAAAAGCAGGTTAAGAGTTGACGTGAGGAGTGAAATTCAGCTCCTGGCAACAACACAAGGTCATTAAAGAGCTGATTTCACATGCTGCGAAGAGCTGCATTTCTTTGGCTAAAATCAACTCAGTTTATTGTAGTATTTCCCGAAATTATTCCTGAATTGTATAAATAACTATCATCTATCAACTTTGTATAGCTCACTTTGCATACATTATTTACAATTCTTATAAAACTGTTCAAGATAGTTATATTCCTTACAGATGAAGAAATGAAGTCATAAATGTTAAACAACTTGAACACCTTCACTGTTAACATGTGTTAAATGCCTGGTTTACAACCCAATTTCTTTTTTTCATGGGCCATGAGTTTTTGATATACCACATGAAAAGTTCTACAGTGTTACTCACAAACATTATCTGATGTCCACAACACCAGTGTCCTGGTTTTCCTGTGAAGGCGTGGTGCAAAGAAGCACGGGCAACCAAAGGAAATTTGAAAGGAAAAAATGATATAGGTGTTAATACTCACCTTTGGTTTGAGTATCTTTCCTATAGGAACAAGGGTTGCAAAATTCTTATTTTCAAATATTCATTCTCTAAGTTAGGGATATATGTACCATGTTAGCCCTATTAAACAATGAATCCTATGTACTTTAATTGTGCTAAGAATTGTTGCCATCATGTAAGTAGTACTTCTATTGTAACATTTTATAAGCTTCGTTTTCAATCTTTATTGACAAGAACTATTAGTTGTAGCTGTGATCTAAAATATGATGTACTTTATTTGCATATATGACACGGAGAACCTCTTAATACAGGGTAGGGCACAAGTAGGTTTACAGTTGTGAGTAGGAGAAACAGTTTATTCTTCTAGCATTATTTGTTAATTATTGTATTATTTTCCATATGAACAACTATAAACCTATTTTTGCTACACCCTGCATAGTATACAATTTATAATGGTATTTTAATTTTTTAAAAAAAATTATCACTCAAGGATATGTTTATTGATTTGAGAGAGAGAGGAGGGGGAGAGAGGTAAAGAGAGAAACATCTATGTGAGAGAGAAACATTGATCAGTTGCCTCCCATACATGCCCTGATGGGGCATAGTCCCTACTACCTAGGTATGTGCCCTGACCAGGAATTGAACCCACAACCTTTTGGTGTATGGGACAATGTTCCAACCCACTGAGCAATCCAGCCAGGGCTGGTAATTTAATCCTTAACAAAGCTGTTTAAAAAAAGGAGGGGGAAAATCCTGAACTCCTTGATAAACACCTCTTAATATTTTGGTAAATAATATTCTTGCCATGACTACAAGAAAATGCACTTTACACTTAATTCCAAACTATGATAAATTGTGAATAATATTTTAGTAAAGTATCAGAACTTTCTCAAAGAAAGGAATCTATTTATGTGTCTGCTAGAGCCAGCTCATAACCACCTCATGAGAGCCAACTGTCACATTTTCAGGAATTTTGTAATCTGATTGATAAATACAGCCATTGTCAAAAATTAAATTTTATAAACATGCAGTTAAATAAATTAGGTTAAAACAAAAATAGTAAGTACTCAAAACTCAATAGTTGCTTAACTATTTTACTACATTTTACTCTTATCTATGCTCTTAAAATATTTACATCTGTTGTATCTGTATTCTTTTTTAAAGATTTTTATTTATTTATTTTTAGAGAGAAGGCAAGGGAGGGAGAAAGAGAGGGGGAGAAACAATGTGTGGTTGCCTCTTGCATGCCCCCTATTTGGTGACCTAGCCCACAACCCAGGCATGAGCACTGACTGGGAATCGAACTGGCAACCCTTTGGTTTGCAGGCATATGCTTAATTCACTGAGCTACACCAGCTGGTGATATATTCTTAAAACACTATGCAATGGTATACTACTGCAAATCTTTCTAGCTCTACCTGTGGAGATGCCACATTGGTAACTTGAAATTAATAATGGTGGGAGTATTTCTACCATGGAAAGAAATGTGCAGATTCTAAAACAAACAAGCAAACAAACAAACAATTCACAAAAGTAAACACTTCCATTCCCACCCCCTTTCCCTAGAAATCTGGTTGGCAAATATTTATCAGCAACCAGAGTTGGCTGGTGTGGCTCAGTGGACTGAGTACTGGACTGCAAACCAAAAGGTCACCAGTTTGATTCCCAGTCAGGGCACATGTCTGGGTTGTGGGCCAGGTCCCCCAGTTAGGGGCACTTGAGAGGCAACCACACATTGATGTTTCTCTCCCTCCCTTCCCCTCTCTAAAAAGAGGTAAAAATCTTTAAAAAATACTTATCACCAGCCACAAAACATTAGTTAATGACCCCTTCCTCTTTTCCCCCCAGACACAACCAGATATAATATGTTTATCTGGATATTATCTATTTTTCTGCATCATGCCTCATAGAAAGATAAAATAAAATCAATCACCATCAATTCTATATTTAGTCATTGCTTGATCATATGCTAGGTGCCATCCAATGACATTGGTGCTATAGAGGATATAAATATAGTATTTGCCTTTATGCTGAGGGGTGGAGGAATGAGAAATATGTATTCAAGTATGTATTGCTTTGATACTAAAAATAATACATACCTATACAACATTGGCTAATATTTAAAGTGTCTTCGTAATCTGTCTCCTTTATTTGATTCTTACAAACAATCTTGGAAAATAAGTAAGCATTGCATCATTTATCCACTAAAAAATTCAAACCATGCCCAAAGCCACAGAATAAAAACAGTGCAGAAATAAAATAAAATGCAATATCCAACTCTGCTAACTCTGCATCCTGTGACATTTGTGCTCTCCTCTGCTATTAACATTTTTTGTTTGTTTTTTAAAAGGGATGTTTAAATTTTATCTACCAAAGTCAGTGAAACTGTACCTAGATACACAGATTTTTAAGGAAAACTTGAAAGGCTATTACAGAAACCTTAAAATTATTGTTCTATTTTTTAAGTATAACCACACAGTGGCTCTCACTCTAGATTCTCATCCAATTCACAAAGCAATATACCACCACACTTCAGATGGCAGCCAAGACAGAAGGACCGACAGAAGTCACACACGCTTTTCTACCCCTGAGTCTGTGCTTCGGGTGCCTGAGACACTGTTGGGCACAAGTAGTCTCCAGTTCAGAATGGAAGGCTATAAAATGAATTGAATCAATCTACATGTTTTTTTTTAATTATTTTTAAGAATGTTCAGTAAATTTCTGTGGGAAAAGGTGTTTTGAAAAGTTCAAAAGGGATAGTTATCATATTAATCCCAAAACAAATGTATTCAAATATACCCCAAATAATTTGCTATGAGTTGATTAATGCCCACTATATGGTCAGTACGGAAATAGAAAATGCATGAGAAAGGAAAGAGCTGCTGTTGTTCTTGTCATTTTTAACCTTTGTCTCTTTACTTAAAACACTGACTATTACATAAGCCCCATAGATAACTGGACACACGGAAAATACATGGTAATGTAGGCTATATCATGAAATCAAAGTATTCTCCCAGTTAAAAAAAAAAAAGAGTGATTGATGACCCAAGTCTGTCAGTAAGAAAGATGAGGTTTCTTGATGGATTCTCCAACAGTCTCCTGCCATTAGGCAGAAACCCTTGATAAGCAATTGCATGTCTATGTTATACACCCGAAATTAATGCAAAATAATATTGGCTGTAAACTGTCATTGAAAACATTTTTAAAAATAAAAATATATATTAGAAAGGAGACAGGTATTATACTTGACTGGGTAGAAGGTGATGCTGTGTAAATAGGAATATGAATAATCTAAATAGTTGATGTTCGTAGACTATTCATGTTTACTTTGCCTTATGTTAGGGTCTGTCTTTTATCTTCATAACATCATTCTCTTTCATTTTAGGTTTGAAATTTTGTTTCATATCCTACATAGACTATGGACCTCACTGACAATTATTCCGGGAATAAGCCAATATTAAGGTGGTTATTATGTAGAATGTCTCAGGGGTGTGTCAGCAAAATAAAAAATGTTTGATAATATATAGACAGACAGCAAGCTTCAGTGTAGTGGTAAAACATAGACTTCGGAGCCCGTTTTAAACCTCATTTAAACCTGTTTCCTTATCTTTAAAAAGGGCTAATAAGTGTACTTATTCAGATATTTTATAAGATTTAAATGTGTTAATATTTATAAAAAGCCTTAAATTATGCCAGAACATAGTACCACATATAGTAGGTATTGAATGAATATATATTGAATCAATATATATTTATATATGTAAATATGTATATTCATGTAATATGTAACAACCATTTAAAATAAAATGTGGATATGATTAAATCAAATACTTTTGTTTTGAAATTAATAGAGAAATAAGGATTTAATGACATTTGCGATATGGTTTGCAGAGATTGATATTCTGACCTAGGGGTTACAGGAGCCTATAGGCCTTAAATGAAATCCATCGAAACTTTTCAGGCAAGGTCACTGTATTAATTCTGCACAATAAAAAAATCACTTAAGAACAAGTAATTTAAAACAGCAATAATCATTTTTTATCTCTCATAGTTTCTATGGGTTAAACATTTGAAAGCAACTTCATTGGGTAGTCCTGTCTCAGGATCATCCATTAGGCTACAGTAAGAGGTTCCAGGCGAAAGCATCTGAGAACTTGACTGGGGCAGGGGATCCCACTTTCAAGGTGGCTCACACAAGGCCAGCAAATGGGTACAGGTGTCAGTGGATTTCAATTCCCCTCCATTTAGGCTTCTCCCCAGTGCTAGTTGAGGGGCCTTTGTCTGTAAGCCAGCTTTTCCCAGACATAACAATGTCTGTCCAGGAAGTTGGTCATGTACTATGAAAAATAGAGACATTTATTGAAGAAGATATAAAATACAAGAAATATTATACATAAGACAATGATGCCTCAGTCCCCTTCCAAGTAGGCACCTTGAGGTCTCACAGAGTTCTGCCAACCACCATCAAGTGCCCTGTCATATTTTCATGAATATCATGGACTGTCTGAAATCTCTTCCCTTTCAGAGTGACTTTAGTTTTGGGAAAAGCAAGAAGTTGCAGGGTCCGAATTTGGGCTGTAGTGGGGCAGAGTCACTTGGGTGATTAAATCTTTTTAGAAAAGATTTCACACAAGATGTGATTCATGAGCAGATGTGTTGGCGTGATGACGCTGCCAATCAATAGCTACCCATAGCTGCCACCTTCTGAATCATCTGAATAGTTTCCATGGAGGAATGTTCAAGCTTAACACAAAATCTAATTCAGATCTGTTGCTCTTCTCACTCAGTCATTTTGAATGTAATGGCCACACAGTGCACATGCTCATTCAATGGTGTCTA
Source organism: Anoura caudifer (assembly GCA_004027475.1). Taxonomy (NCBI): domain Eukaryota; kingdom Metazoa; phylum Chordata; class Mammalia; order Chiroptera; family Phyllostomidae; genus Anoura; species Anoura caudifer. The sequence continues at coordinate 306,656 of PVKU01001287.1, forward strand.
CTGCCTCCACCAACTAGTACAGTGAAGTTGTCATTGTTCACACATGTGCGTTCCAGTTCACTCTCCTGGGCTGCCAGGTTGCATCAATGTCACACAAACTGTTCTTGTCATATTAATAATGGTGGACTTTTTCCAGACAGGCCTCATGGAAGTCCAAGAGCCCCAAAGAAAAGCTGAAAAGCTTTTAAAGATTTAACTTCAGAAGTTATACTGTCACTTTAGTCATATACTATTACTCATGTGGGTCAACACTGATGCAATGTGGGAGGGGACTACACAAGACTATGAACATGGGTCATTAGGGGCTGTTTTATTGGATGACTATAGCAATCAAATTATCATCTTTTGTTCTGAAGGGATGACATGGACATCTGGTCTACCCATATGGTCTATTTATATTGTAGGACAATATGTTCATTTCAACAAGATTTTTCTTAGAACGTATAATGTGTCAAGTAAAATGCTACATGCCTGGTTGCACAAATCAAAGATAATAAAGCACTAGATGCAGTACACAGAGGTTAGATCCTTTTATAATATCCAGGAGGACTGGTGATACAAAATATTAATCGACAGTGACAATGAAAAGAGGAGATATCTCACTTGTTTTCTCATGTCTTTGATTAGTTTCTGTTAGTCCTGTAGGTTTTTACAGAGTCTAAATGAACTTATAAATTTGAGTTACCCATCATAAGTGAAGAACCATTCTTTGTAATGATGATGATCCCACTAGGTCAGAGATGCTTTCTGAGGCTTGGGCTACAAAGACAGAGAAGAGCTAATATGTTCATAACTAACCTAGGGAGAGTCATGACCATGACTGAGTTCATGGGGATGACATTTGCACAAACTGAAGGAAAGATCACTTATATTTTTGAAGGGTGTTAAATGGAAGAGGAAAAAACACAAATCACAAGAAGGGTTTCTGATTAATAAGGATAATTTTAACATAAGTTGTTTGCCCATAGTTTAAGTGCTTGTCTTATTTGGGAAAGCCTATTGACTCTTTGCAATTGGTTGTTCTTAATTTCAATTTTCTCAAATTCAAGTACATTGATTCTTAGTTTTTGGTTGCTTACATAGACCACTAAGGAATTAGAGACACCTCAATCTGGCCTCATTGTTTAATTAGCAATATATATAAATATTGAAAATGGCTGTATGTTCCTTACTGCAAAACCACACTGAAACAATGAAGTGTGAGCCTGCCTTATGAGAATGTAGCTGCTGGGCTCCTTTTGAGAATCATGTCAATTCTCCAGTGCACTCAATGGCAGAGACTGTTAGTGAAACAAAAAGCCTCAGAAAATTTAAGTAGCATGTTTAGCTTACAATAAAGATGGGACTTTCTATACCAAACATCTCTTTGAAAATCTAGTAGATGAAACAAACCAGAAATTCTCCAAATTCCCTGACACTGTACTTGCAAGGTAGTTTCTTATAAATTCAGAAAAGGGAGGGAGGGTAGAGCCAGTTATAGAGCAGTTTGGCTACTAAATGGATTTGAACTACAATCATCTTGCCAAAAATATCACTAACACATTTCAAATAAGAAGATCTCTACTATCACTTCATGATTATTTTTAATTACCTTTTTTATTCTCAAAATTCTAATGAAATGATTTTGCATTTACATATCTTTAATGATGTTTCAATCATTCATTATGAATGTAGATAATTTATAACTTTTACTCAGAATACTCAGATATATACTGTTTATGAATTCTGATGTTTATTAGATAATTGACTAATTAAATTGTGTTTAGAGCTGCATTAGTTAAGCATGCCCCATAGACTTTATTTTTAGTTCACTTCAATTCTAAAAGTCATCCATGTGCCCTACTGGAAATCCTGAATAAAGTGCTTTCTTGTCCTCTAAGAGCTGTAAATTCATGCAAAGTTTATAAATGCATTCATCCCATTTTGCTAAAATCCTGTAGATAAATACTAACAGTGTTAAAATGTCATAAGATATTTCAAGTCATCTGGCTGTTATTAATTACTGATTTGTGGAATTACAGTGGTCGGAGGGAAATTAAATGCTGTTTTCTCTCAGGCCATTTCTCCAGACGATTCTGGGTTATCATTTAGAAATTCCTATCCTTAGTTTTCTAAACACACACAGCATTATAAAAATCCCTGTGCTTATGCAAGATATTTAGAAAGGTAAAATGCGAGACTCTTTGGAGAAATAACCAAGTATGAAAATGTTCTGGTTTCTTTCTCTTTCTATATAGCACTCCATATTTTTGCATGTGTAATGGGAATTTGTCAAGCTTGAATAACTAATTCCATGTTTAAACAGACTTAATTAACCAATACACAGTTGATTTTCTAAACTGTCCACCCTGACTTTGCTGAATAAATGTTACAAATGAATTATACATGGGTTTATTAAAATATTTTAAAATGTAAATGTAAAGTCTTGTATATATTCAGAGAAGAAAAAAGTAAAACTGGAAACAATAATAGAATAGGTTTTCTCCTGGATTTTTGCCTATTTAGATGAATGAAATCAAGGGACATCTCCAATAAAGACTTAACAACATTTTTTTTGTCTTGCAGACAGGTTGAAACAGCCTCTTGCATAGAGAAGACACAGTGGTCTTTGATGACTGCAAGCACCTTCAGGATCTCACCAGAGGCTTAACTGGGGCTTTGAATCCTCCTAAGACTAGACAGTTAAATTTTCAAATGGTATTAGAATTTTGAATTGTATGAATTCTCTTTTTAATAAACACCATTTCCCACCAAATACATTAAGCTATATTAATTCCAGACATCATAATCTCTTTAGTTATATAACATTCCAGTATTTATATTTCCAGGTAAGTATTAGGAAGTATTTTTTGAAGGACTCAAAGTGGAATGAAACCATGGAAGAAGGTATGTAGCTATTTTAGATCATTTTTATGCTAACATTTGAAAAATACCTGTATGATAAACTATGGAATGTGGATATTCCTAGAGAATGCAAATGAATTTTGCAACAAGTTTGTAGATTTTTTTTCTTTGTCTTCTTATTTTTAATTTTAATGATAATTATTTCAGCTATTTATCACTACTGGATCTGGACATCTTATAATTTGTTGAAAACATTCGATACTTTTAGAATGCTTACCAAAAAGTAAGTAGAGTTGATTTTGTTCATTTATATTAATTTACTTATATCAACTTTTTATTCCAAATTAGAAATCTTTTTCTGACTTTAGGAATTTATAAGTGATATATTATTAAATTTTCCTTTATATAAAACTTTATAAAACTGTTGTTTATTTTCAAGTAATTTATTTACATTGAAACCTTATTGATATCTCCACTGACGCTTATTTAGTAAGTCAATGAAATGAAATTCTACATTAATTACAAATCTATATTTTTCTTTCTCTTTTTGATAATTGGTAAAAATATTTAATATTTATTACTTATTTTGTATTAGCCCTTCATAAAATATAAAAGTAAACTAGACATACCACCTAACTTAAATAAGTTTACAATCTAAATGTAAAGGCAAATATAATAATTATCACATAAAAAAGAAAATGATTACACCTTAATAGTTAATGGAAAACCATGAGACATAAATATTGCTTTCATTTGAGATTAGGTAAAAAAGCATTCTCTTTTGGAATAAGTAGCTTTTACGATTGAATGTCCTAGAAGTATATGGTTTTGACAAGCAATGTAAGAGGAAAGAGGGCATTTCAGGCAGATGGAAGACAAACCATGAGACAGGAAATCACAAAGTAATAGACAAAAAAATTACTTTGGTCTAGTTGGATATTGTTAGGCCCAAATTGATAGTGTCTTCTGCAAAAGGCTCACCAGTTCAAATCCAAATTAAAATCAACCTTTCCTGTTTTTGTGAACTGATTGTGAACTACTATCTACTAAACACTTTAAGAAAGATGTCAAGATATTCAAAGTATGAATATACATATATATTATAAATATATATTCATAAACACATACCTTCAAATAGATATGAATATATGTATATGTATGAACACAAAATCTATTTATCATATACAAAGTTTACAGTAAATCTTTCATGGCTAGGCAAGAGCAACACAGGCAAATAATGCCTAAGTGCATGCAAATGACCTCTACAATACTGAAGTACTATAGAAACTACTTTGACACAGGTTTAGAGGAAAAACACTAGCTTTCTTCCCTTTATAAAAATAGCATAACTCTTTATGAAAAGTTTATTTCCGCCCTACATAACTCTTGGTGCTCATTTATATATTTGTTCCACACATTTTTTCTTAAGTGTCTACAACATACATTGTACCATGGTAAAAGCAGGAATCATTTTTTGAAAAACTGAATTCAATGTCTATTCTTTTAAAATAGTTTGCAAAACATCTGGGAGAGAGAAAGACAGGGAAAAAATGCAGATAAAAGAGCTAACTTTTGTGTGTGGTATCCTGAGCACCTAAGAGAATTTAATTCAAGAAGCCAGTCAATCTGCCCTGGGGAGAAGAAACTGAAGTCATGAATGAAAGGCTCTGCCGACACTAGTTGTAACGGTAATTATTATACCAACTTGTGCTTCAGTGAAACATCTACCAAACCCCATCAAGCATGAATTGACTTTAAATTGTCTTTATCATCTTGATTTTAAAAAATGTTCAAAGATATTTCCCCCTTATACTTCTTTTTTCTTTCATCCTAAATTTCATATACCACCAGACAGAATACCCCAACACATTTAACCTTCCTAAAGAGATCAGCCACTGAATTAACCTGACAAAAAACAGAATAATTTTTTTAATTTATTGAGGCTATCTGAGAGCATCTCTAAATTATCCCTCTCCTTCTAGACACCATGTACATACCATGTTGCTTTGAGAAAATTAAGTGTAACCCTCTTTCTTAATCCCAAAATTCTATTTATAATCTATGATTCACTTATAGCTGGGTCCCCATATATGGCTCAGGACTACTGGAGAGTTCCAGGGTTCTAATTGTACACTGCTGTGCCACAAATAAGCAGGTTGCTATGTTCCTGGTGGAATTCTTGCTAAAGCAATTTTCTTTTTTTTTCCTTTGGATAGGATGTGGCACATAAGAGAGGGAACTAAAGACTATCCTGTAAAAAAATGTTTTTTCCCCAGGAAAAAGCTGATCTGATAGCTCTTTGATATTCTTAGTAAGAAAGATAATCACACATTTTTGATAACTGGTCAACATTCTAGGATTTTCTTCCTGCTGCCAATAGTATCTATACTACTGTAATTTACCACTGACCAGTGAAGTGATGGGTATTGTAGTGGACAACTCTTAAGTATCAATAATCTACATTGTACAAAGAAACAGATCCACAGGCTTTGGGTGACTAATCTAAATTAGCAGCTGATAGAGCCAAAGGAGGAGATTCAGCACTAAACTGAGATTTTCATAAGAGATCGGTCAATTGGAAACTCATGGTGAACTTACAGGACACACATCTTTGGTTGCTGTCCTGCCCTTCCAGAATAGGTTATGCCAAAAATCCATTTAACCAAATTCAAAGAACCCTGGATTTACAGTTCAAACATATGGCCTATTCTGATCTGTAAATTCTTTGAGATGGGACTGGCTTTTTTGGGGCATATGCTTTGTAATTGCTATGTAGTCCATGTTAGGAAATAAACTGAAAACTGGGCTTCTCAGCTGTTTTGAAAAATATTCTCTTTATGGGGAGCTGTATCCAACTTGTCTATTCTTGTGTAGGAAAGACTCCAGTTATTCACATCCACATGTGGGATGACAGAAAGGCATTCCACTCAGAGAGAGCAGCATGTAAAAAGCCTGGATGCATGAAAAGCCTTGGCTGCAGATGACAAAAGAGCTAGTTTTCTGTATTGAAGCATGAGGGACTGGTAGAGATCTAAGCTAAAAAGGCAGTAGGGCCCATTTTGAAGGGGCTTTTCTGCGGGTCTAAAGGGGGTCAGCTTAAACCTGTGATTAATGTGTGTTTGTGTATTTTCAGAGATGAGCCCTATGAGTTCTTAAGAGTAGCATGGCCACATTCTTTTTACATAGATAGCTTCAGAGGGAGAGTGAATTGGAGAAGTGAACCATTTATGCAGGGATTAGGGAGATGGAAACAAAAGCAGGGTTTGGGTATCTTACCGATCTGTATAATCTGCACTTCCAGCTACGGACTTACAATTTGCCAGTTCTAAAAAAAGAACTTATAGCGTATTTGTTGTCCATCAGAAAAATAAGCCATTAGAAAACTGTGTGAGCAACCTTTCTTTTTTATTTCCAAGGAGGTCCTTTTACTCTCTTTTGTGAAAGAGAAAGCATTAAACTTAGGACATTACAACAATGCATTTAGATAATGAACTCACCCAGGATATTGAACTGAAAAAATGGAGTCTTCATCTGTTTAATCATATGTTCCTAATAAGTTAGTCGGTAGGAAATCGTTAATTATAGAAGGTAAATCCATATTATTCTGGGGATATATTTGTCTCATCTTCTCAAAGAATTTCATTCAATATATGTTTTCTTGGCCACATAATAGCAAACCTGCTTATAGAAAATTTTAAGATGTAAACCATGAAATTGGAACATAATTGATAAAATCAATGTCTTGAATAATGTCACAAGAAGATAAATGTATACCAAAGAAGAAAAGAAGGAGAAACTTAATTCAACACTAAAACCAACTATGATTTTTTTTAAACAAACAAAGCTTATAGGTGGGAAGTCAGTGTTCAATTAAAACACAATGGAACAGTACATAACTCCCTGTAACAATACCATTTTCGTGGCAAGCATTTCCCTTATATAGAGTTAATTTTACATTGTATGCAAAATCTCACTCAAAAATTCAGTTCTGTACCCAGAATTTGCCATATTGCAGTTTACCACTTGATAACATAATTTATGGGAACCAGAGCACATGGAATATAAGTAGTGACTCTAGCATTAAAGTTCTGTTTGTTCTGAGAATGATGCTTCCTCAGGTCCATCTTTCACTATTCTTCCCTTACCCTATGCTCCAGCCACAATGAACAATTTGCAAGACCAAACACACTCCAATTTGGCTTCCTACCTTTGCACAAGTATTCCACTTTTGCTTCACAGGAAAAGTTGGTTCAATACATAAGTGTATAATTAAGTAACTGGAAAACAGAAATGAATAAATGAATGGGTGAATATTGCCTTAGAAAACCTTATCTCACACTTTAGTGCTAACTACTGACAAAAATCTCTAAATATTCTCTATCACCAGTCTACCCAAGAGAAAACATAACAAGCCCTGAACTGTATTTCAGTTAAATTTCACCTGGATAGATTTAATTTTTTATCACTGATGAGCAAAACTCAAAACATGAACAAGCACAGGTATCGCATGAGTAAAATTGTTAATACCTTACATCTGTGGTTCTACAGTTATATATTCTAATTCAATTGGTTGAGACACAGTCAAGAATTCTGACAGAAAAGAAAAGACTTAAAAGTAAATCTTATGCAGATGATCAAGGGACTATAGTTCAACAAAGACTCTTCTCTATCATTCTAATTCCCTTTTTTTTTTCACATTTACTGTCATGCCTAAGCTTATCCCACCCTAAGAACCTCATGAACATGACCTGCATTCTCTTGCACAAGTCAATGATTCTACACAAGGGAACTCAGCGCAAATCTATGGAGCCAGAAACAAAGTGATTGCCTTTATAAAAATGACATTGGATCAACACAGGTAAAGCAGTAACTATTCAAGAGTTTGTCTTTCAGTCTATCCCTTAATATGCCAATTCTTCACAGGTATATTTTGAAAGATCATGTCACGTGCCAGCCTTAATTGCATAAACTCCATATTGACTTCCTCTCTCTTCTCTAGCGATAACCTTGTAACAAAGAAAGAAGTGTGTGTGATGGGACACGTCCTGTCCTCCTCAGAAACGTATGTTTCAGCTGTTGCTCTTTTTCTGAGATAAGTATAAAGTAACCTTAAAAATATTTCTAGAATTTTTCTAAGGAGAAATCTCAAAGGAAATTTTCTTACCCTCTTTTGAAATATGTGTATGCCATCTAATTTTAAACCTCCCAACAATAAACCCTTAGAAAAGCACTGATATTGCCATTCTTTAAATAATAACCCAGGGGCTGAGAATGATTAAAGAATTTAAGCAAATTGAAAGAAGTAGTAAAACTGTGACCTGAGGCTGACGGATTCTGGAACTTGTGTCCATTTTTCCATCCAATCCTACTACGTTGGACCCCTGGGAAACTGAAGATGTCATTGTAACAGATCTGTGTCTAATGACAGGAGATCCTGAAAGTCCAGTTATTTGTAGTAGTCATAAGTAGTTGAAAAGAATGGTAAACCTGAGGAGAATTGATAATGAATCTGAGAAGTACAGCTTTGAATAATGCCAGACACTACACATGTGGCCTGTGGCTGATCAAGGCAAAAGTTTGTATGTGTCCAGTGATGACAACACGTCAAGTAACCACTTGGCATGCACCAGGTCTCTCACCTTGAGCTTACCAACAATGATCTCATCCTTGTAGGCACACAAATGTTAGTAAGACATTGTACTTGTCTTCAAAGTTTTTAGCCTACTAAAGAAGACATGAGTAAATAAGATGGATTCTCATGGGTACAAAAATGTATATCTCAGAAGGAGCTTTAGAGAGTTCAGAGATTGATGCGAACCAGGGAGATCAAGATAATTCCGTGGAGATGACAGTATATAAACAACACTTAGGATGGTAAAACATTCTACTGTATTCATGTTTCTATCTTGTGAAGCTGTGGGGCTTTCTGTCCAGCAAATTCCCTCAGCAGGATTAAGCCAGGATTCAATTTCATTTTAATTGCATTAAATCCCAGAAGACTAGGGAAATTGCAAATGCAGTCCCTAAGGTGAAAAACTACCAGTATCAGCTTCATGCTTAACTGAAGCAGATACAAAATCCACTAATTAGCACAAGCAAAAAAGAATAATTTAAAATTTTATTTAATTGAAAGCTCATAATTTATAACACATTTAATTAGATTATTTTTATATTAATATCTCTTTTACATGCTTATAAATGCCATCAAGTTAGCTCACCATACCTAGGGATTTAGTGAAGTTTTGTTAACTCATTTTTGATAGATAATCATTGTTCCATGTATTCAGGAAATAGGTTCTACAGATTTTTATCTTAACATTCATTATAAAAATAGAGAAGGGATAGTTTACTGGACAATACTATAAGTAGGAAGATGATTGCAATTTTTTGACCCTTATTTTTTTTCCAAAACTTTCTATAGCCAACTTTCAACTCTGGTAATGGAATCAGAAATTATCTGAAATCTTAACTCTAGTAGCGGAATTGGATATTATTTTAATAGTATCATAACATATGAAAATATTTTCTAACAGAGGAACCTGCTCTTTGTTCATAAATACTAAAATATATTTATATTTTATATATAACATATATATGTTAGATACATATATTATCTATATAATATATATGATATATATATATAAAACAGCCCTTGGTATTTGGGGGGATTAGTTCCAGGAGCCCTGCACATACCAGAATCTATAGATACTCAAATTCTTTCTATAAAATGATATATTATTTCCGTATTACATACACACATCCTCCCATATACTTTAAATTATTTCTAGTTTACTTATAATACCTAATACAATATAAATGCCATGTAAAATTTCATTATTCTGTATTGTTTGGGGACAAACCTTCTTTTTTTTTAATAACTTTGATCCAGAGTTGTTTGAATTTGCAGATGGGAGCATGCAGATATGGAGGCTGATATATATGTGTACATGTATATATAAAAATCAAGTAATATTATTGCATCTGGAAAACACTTTAAAAACCTACACACATTATATTTTCTAAATCAGTTTTTTTAGATATGATATTTTATCAGAGGCAATTTTGTATAGTGGAAAAAACAATGACTGTATTTCAGAAAACCTCACATCTAATCTAGTTCTAACAATAGTTACTGTGTAACTTTTGAAAAACCTCTCTAACTAGCTAATTACAATAGAAATGATATTTTACAGAACTTATGAATGAAGAAACGAAGGTTTATAGTCTCTTTACTAATATTTCACAAGTGGGACATGAGCCCAAGTTCTCAAAGGCAACTCCCGGAAACACGGCTGCCTCTAAAATGCCTGCAGTGAACCAAGTGACCTTGAAAACCCTTTGAAGAGTGTCAGTTACATGATACTCTAAAACAGCAAATACAACAACAACTAAATGAAAAAAATTTGTCGTTCCCCCCATTTAAAACTCAACTCTTTTTAAACATTTCTAGTAAAGAAGTAAAATTATGTCCACTGATTACATAAATAAAACACTATCTCATTCCTTACTGTGATATTCACTTTTCTTTCTCTTGTTTCTCAACACAGTACCAAAAATCCTAGACATTTAAGGATTTTTCATTTTTTTTCTTCCTTTCAGCTTGACTATGATGGAAAATATATAATGGAAAACTTTTTACTGTCAAGAATTGGTCCAGTGTTTTCAGAAGCTCTGCTGGTAACAATAGACATCTTTATGTCAAAATTACTTCTATTGAGACATTACCTCTTTCTTCTTTGATCCAAAAGCATATTTTAATAGCAGCACCTTGCCTACATTAAGCATAAACTTCAGGAAATACAACTGAATAGCATAATGTGCTTCATGCCAAAGTTCACACTTTCTTAATCCTTAGAAATATCACCTTTTCTTGCAGGTTTCAAAAAGTGTCTCTATACCAGGAATATAACAAAGCTTCAAAGGTTCTGGAGTCAGCCTCCAGGCTCCTGTGATTGGAGGGTAGGTATCTTCTCAGCCAAAATAGTGCCCAAAATAGAACAGAAATAGCAGGATGATCCTGAGTAGAAGCTCAGTGAGAAAGCTTATAGGTAGTAAGTCCCCAGTTACGAAATCAAGATAAAATTATTTAATGTAGATATTTCATTATAGTCCAAAGATAATTTTTAGAATTATAAACAATTTTAGAAATACTTAAGGTAAAATCTTCCTTTTTAATCAAGGAAACTGGAGTCCAGAGAGTTTGATTAACTTAATGTATTACATCAAGTTCTGGGAAAAGCAGAGAATGGAACTCAGGAGTTCAGACTGTCACTACAGTATAATTTAATATATGTTTTCCATAATGTGCCATCCAATAAATAAAAATGGCATTATGCCAACCTACCAGAGATTGTTATTCTATTGATATTAGACATATTGTTTTGTTTTTGTTTTTAGATGGACTGCAATGGAACACCCATGAACACTTCACTGCATGTGAAGTGGTTAAAAATGGATGCTTCAAACTAAAACTGGAGTAGTAGAAACTGTCAGTGTTGGTACAGGGAAAGTCTCATATCATTGCAGGACAGGATTAATTTATTTTTAAATCTAAATGTAAGTGAAAGTGACTTTTCCTGCCTCTAAGAGTTTGGACATCCCTCTCCTGGGTAGGGATGCAACCACCAGAAAGAAAACTGATTCCATGTGGGGAATGCGAAGAGTTCCTGGTTCAAGCACGGACAACTATTGCATCCTGAGTCACAGCCAAGTTTCACAGAGCTTGTTAAAAGAACATAAAGCAGAGCCTGTATAAAACTCACATATTACAGACCAGGAATATCAATACTGTACCTGGAACAAGGGAATAGGCAAAGACAAACTGAGTCATAAAGGTTTCACCATAAGAATTGAAAGTTCTACTAAAAATCGGATGAGGTAAACTGGCATCAATGTGGTATCAGAAGGAAAAGTCAGGTTGAACTAACCCAGATATTATAACAATGGCCAAATTGACTACAAATTATTCCCAGCACCTTCACTATCAGGAACCACAGAATGATCCTGATGTTATTCCTTAGGACATCAAGCATGGATATGCAAAAATATATGTGATTTTTGATGTTGTTAAAAGATATGCCAACATTAGGACTAGATAAATCTTACCTGCCTGAGACTAAAATTTTCATAAAGATACAATAAAAACAGTTAAGAGAGCACAGTTTCTTACTATATAAGTGCACATACTTCTTTCCTGAATTCCAATGGGGAGTGCTCTGTGTCACTATAAGATCATAAAATCAGAGATGAAGAGGCTGATATCGTATAGTCCAATCCTACAATTCTGAACACAGAGGGAAGCAGTTGCTGAGCCTCTCCTTGACAACTGGCAAAATCCAGTTTTGTTGTACCCTTCTGTGTAACTAAGATTGAGCATAGGGTATGTTGGGTTTTGATGGCTATATTACAAATTTTATTTTTGGGTTTTGGGGTTTTTTTGTTTTCCTGTAAACATTATCATGTGACATATGCCTCTTGTGTATTCTCACTGATTTTTTGTGTTCAAACTCTGAAACTTTTATTTTGTAAAACAAATGATATCTTTTGGTACAAAACATCATTTATCTAATCTGTATAAGCAGCCCATTTCCATATTTTGTCTTCTTTATTATCAGGATGGTCTCCCAAATAATCAATGAAGTAAATTAGATTTCATTAAAAATGAAAATTATACATACAAATACATATAAAATGAAAATTGCATACACATGTAGATACATACATAATAAAGAACTCTATATATTACAAAGAATCCTAATTATAATAGAGTATGTCCACTAACATGTAGAGCTAAGTGCCAGCTAGAGACAAGAAGGAACATACAATATCTGAAATTCACTGTAGTTTATTGTAGAATTTTTACTGAATGTTTAAACTAGTGATTACAAATTGGTTCTATCTCATATGCCAACTCAATTAATTATTAGAAGCAATTTCGTGGAGTCTTAAATTCCATCTGGTCTCAGCGGGAAACAATGTTGTATTGAAAAACTGTACCTGCCACTGTGGATGAAAGTGAGCACCAGGCCACACACCCCGGTGATGACAATCTAAGACTCGAAGAACATCCTTACAGGCACAGAATTGTGTTGGGTCAGGCAAAAATTTCTTCAGGAACACAATTTATGACTACTGTTCTCATGAACCTTGTATTTTACAGAAAAGATCAGTATAAAAATCAACCAGGACACATCAAGTTGCATATAATGAGAGGGTGATTTTTGCAATACATGCCAGATATGCAGTAAGAGTTCAGAGGCTTGTGTAAGTAAAAGCTTATAGGGCAGTGCAATTGGCATGGTGACTGATTTAAAGATAGCTATTCATGATTTTAATAAAGACTATGTGCAAATGATAAAGTTGTTAATGTTCAACACAAATTATAAAATTAAAATGTAAAGTTTATATGTTAAATGTAAATTTATACTAACATC
>PVKU01001288.1:0-246103 GCA_004027475.1 Anoura caudifer
GTGGGTTCAGCAGGCCTGAAGCTGTGAACTTCCCAGTGTGACAGATTGCACAACTGGCCCCAATTTTCACCCCTGCCTGGGAATTTACTTTGTCTGTGAGATATTAACAGATAACAACCAACAAGGGCTGCAATGTGCCTTTGCCATCACCAGAAGAACCTGCTCATCCGCTGTCCCAGGAAGCTGAGAGACGCATGGAGCAGACCCACAGCGCTGTACCTCAGTCTCCTGAGCCCAAATCTGCTGAATTCAGTGATCAATCTCAGCAGCTCTAAAAGCAAGGTAACTAGACATTATGTGCTTCAAGACGTGATACCATAGCATGCACTATACTTTGTAGAGGTACACAAATACTTCAATGAAATATTCTTGCCCAAATAAATAGAACCTATATCTAATCAAGCCTCTAGGTCTAATTACCAATCTGCAGGGAATATGGGCTGTAGAGCAACAAGGTAAATAACACCACAAGGGAAATAATCTTCCAAATCCATAGAATGTGGCACATTGTACAAGATAAATGACCTGATTTCACCAATAAAACCATAAACAAAAAAATGAGGAGGAACAGTGATAGAATAAAAATCTTCTGAGCCATAACAGTGATATGCAATGTGTGGACCTTATTTGGATGCCAATTCAAACAAATGAATAGTTTTTTTTTTTTAAAGCTATCTTTGAAACTGTTAGAGAAATGTGGATAAGGAGTATGAATTAGATAACATTAAAATTTATTGTTAACTTTGTTGGGTATGCTAATAGCATAGTTGTTGTGTTTTAAAGTATCAGTTGCATACCCAAGTATTTACTGGTAAAACAATATGAATCCTGGAACTTGCTTTAAAATACTTCAAACTAGGTAAATAAATAAAAACAAGGCAATAGATAAAATAAGAATGGTATAAAGCTAGGCTATATGTATATTCATTGTACTGTATTTCTATTTTTGTATACATGTGAAAATTTCCATAGTAAAAAGTCAAACAAACTTAACTAATCAAACAACAACAGGAAAAACCCTTTGACATGCATTAAAGGGTAGGCATTTATTTGCTTTGGAGTCCAGATGTGCTCCTGATTGGCCACTCTAGGCCTCAGCTTCTTTATTCATAAAGTCAAGAGCTGGTTTTGGACTTTTAAAGTCTCTTCCAAGTCTAACCTATTATGACTCTGTTACTCTGAAATCCCCACTTCTGGTTCTTTCTGAAGAATCCTTTCCCAGATAAGTAACTGTAAGCAAGACAGGAGTTTCCTCTAACTCTCCCAAGACTACTTTCTCTGAATAGATAACTTTCATATCTCACTTTCTATTCTCTATGCATAGAAAGCACCACAACTAATTCCTGTATATCTAAATCATTCAACACTTACTGCACTCCGCATATACATCTGCTTCTGTTATATATGTGCCAGTGCCGTGTATTAGAGACCATAAACTAAGACATTGTCAGTTCAGCATATGGGTGTTCATTTTAATCATGTTGATGATTTAGCACATTGTCAACATGAGACAAATGTATAATACTGTAATACTCTAGTGTAAATACTGAACTTTCTAAGCAATCTGTTGCAGTTGGTCTGTCAACAGACAATAGAAAAATCTGTATTTTCTGGCTTACTCTGCTTTTTCCCCCTCCCATTCAACATTATAAGTGAGCATTTGATAGGTCATATTTCCAGCAATGAAAAAAGAATCTTTCTTTACCTTTCATGCAAAACAGGCTTAATCCACAAGGTTTCTCTTTCCCTTCACTAAATACAGGTACATGACTCCCTTTCTCGTGTGAGGAATATCAACTTCTCCATATTAGTTTTTTAGATAACTTCTAAAACACCAAATAGTGACCACCTGAAAGCTTATGTGGATTTCTTTTCTCTGCGGTTGGGGAGGAATGGGTGGTTGTACTTTTGAGGGTTGGACCAATTCCAACCAAGTCATCATTTTTTACCTATATATAAATTTGCTTATATATAAATTTTCTCTAATCTGTTCTCTCAACTCTGGAATGACTTGGTCCCAATATGTTTATATAGGTGAAGTTCAAACCTGCTGAGGCAGCACTGGCACAATCTTTTCATCTTAAAAAATGTGACCACAAATTCCCATCAGAGGTTTTAAAAAAGTAGCCCCTTGCTACCGCAAGTGACCTTATAGAACTATGCTGCTGTGATAATACCTTGCTTACTGAATTACCCTGAAACCTCTCCAGCTTACATTCTAATGCAGAGTAATGATAGTTCCTATATTTCAAGGAGTTGTTTTTAGGATTAAATGAGATAATATACATAAAAAGTGTATGGGAGCAGTAGGTACACAAGACACATCTTTGTAAGCACCCCATGCACCCCTGACAGTCCCTAGAAAGAGTAAATTTTCAATAAACATTTGTTGAATAAGTGCATTGAATAACATAATGAAAAGGATAAATTATTCAGTATCTGTGGCAAACAGAAATTTTTCCTTAACAAGGTAATATAATTTGTCAAGGGATTTTTTTAAAATGCAGAGTGTTAAGCTAAAAAAAAAAAAAAGTGCTTCAGCATAGAATTTTAAAATCAAATAACTTGATTTTGAAAATTTAACAGGAAGAGTTAATAAAGGGAAGGACCATTTATTCAGACAAATCAAAGATGAATCTGAGATGTAATCATGTTTTATTTATACAGGTCATTCATCCTAGCATCAAAGCACTCAACTGCATATCTCATTAACACTTCCTGCATCCCCAGGAGGTGGGTAGATGTCAAAGATGACCCCCTGGTTACAACGGAGAGAGCCTGAGGCTCAGGACAGTGAAGGGGCTTGTCAGAGGCCCTATCAAGTGAGTGAGTAGGAGCAAGAAACAGAACCAAATTCTAGTCTTTATCCTCTGTGCACTAATGTGTTTTACCTTGAGGTTGCCAAGTGTCTCAATCACTTTTCACTCTAAAATCCATTTTAAAATAAACCGTGCCTCCCCAACCCTCCCATTTTAAAGTAGCCAAGAGTACAAACTTCCGCATAAGGCAAATTGCTACATTTAAGGGCACTTAATGTGGCCTCTAATTTTCAACTGAAAACACAGGGACTTGGTTTTGCGTTTCTAAATACAACTGCAGAGGCTGCACATATTTCTTCGTTGATTTATCTATGATTTACCTTGAGGGGGGGTGTAAATGAACTCTGTTTAATTGACTCGTTAAAACAAGAATTACTAAAATTTCCAGGAATATTAAATCTCCAAATTTTCCCAGAAGCCCGCAGGATGAGTAGTTATGCTTTTACTATCCCTTGGCTGAAAATAAAATACGTAACGACAAAATGACCTAGGAGCGCCTATTCGTGATGAATTTGCTTACTCCCCGCACCCACGCTCAATGTCCCTACGTTTGAAAACTGCCGCGCAGAGGGAGGCGTGGTAGCGTGAACGGTTGCGGATGCTCGCAAGCAGCCTGCAGGCAAGGAGATCGGCTTCTCCACTGGGATTGAGCAAAATGGGCTCACTTAGTGAACTGTTTCATCTTCAAGGTGTTTTCCTGTTTTTGTGTTTGTTAAGCATAAACCGATGAGAACGAGGAGCTAGATGGCAGCGCCTTAACACGCTGCACTAGCGGTCCCTGCGCCCTGCCTGCTTCGTCCACTCCCGGCGCTGGTGGCCGCTCATCCCGCCAGCGGCTGGGCAGCGGGATTGCTCCGTGCTCTCTCCCCTCCGCCTACAGACACACGCGCACTGGAGCTCCAACCGCACGCCAGAGGCCAAGTGCAGTCGGCTTCTCGGTTCCCAGAGGAGTAGTTCCCAGTTTCTAGTTTTCTTATCGACACGCTTTCTCCTTCGGGGGTCTTCCAAGGGGATCGGAGAGTGGTGAGGGGAGGGCCCGGGGCTGGGGAAGCCCGCGCCGGGCTAGGGTTGTCGGACTTTTGGTGGCTCATATACGTCCCACTGGCCAATGCTCATT
Source organism: Anoura caudifer (assembly GCA_004027475.1). Classification (NCBI taxonomy): domain Eukaryota; kingdom Metazoa; phylum Chordata; class Mammalia; order Chiroptera; family Phyllostomidae; genus Anoura; species Anoura caudifer. The sequence continues at coordinate 3,937 of PVKU01001288.1, forward strand.
CTTACCCCGAAAATTCGACTTGCTTCGGCACCTGCAAGAAATTTGAATGGAGGGCGTTTGAAAACAGGCTTCTCTACCTAACGTGCCTGCTAAACTCGCTCTGGCTTCTAGGCATCTCCGCTGTGGCCCCGGATTATAGGCGGCCGCGTAAGTGATGAAGAGATGTTTCGATGGCCGCAGCTTCTAGCTTCTCAACCGTCAGAAGGTCCAGGGTCCAGGCCTGCTGCACCTGATGCTGCAGCTGGCCTCACCTTCCTCCAAAGAACGTCGGGACTCAGGCACTGAACCCAGACTGTGTGGATTGCGTCTTTAGCTCCACCATTTACCAGCTGCTGCGTGACCCTGAACAAGTTGCTGACCCTCACTGGTCTTCACTTTCTCTGTTTGTAAAATGAGAATTATAACACCATCAACCTCAGAGGGCTGTTGTGGGATTGTTGTAAGATAATGCATTTAATGTGTTCTGGCACAAGGACTGTTCAACTTATGTCATGGGCCGCTTGACAAAGTTAAATAAACTCGGTAGGAGGGCTCATTCAACAAGAATTTGACAGCGACCCTGTGTGCCAGACTCTGCCTTAGGAACTAGAAACGATGCAGAGAATGTAACAGACAAAAATTGCTGTCCTCTTGGAGCTTGCACGGGTGGAGGTGCAGGGGTGGGGGTACGCAGCAACATAGAGCGTGTCTAATAGAAAAGACAGTGGGGCTTAATTGCCATTTTAAACAGGCTGGACAACTGCACCAAGTGATGTGAGGGAGGAGCCATGGAGAATCTGGTCCAGCCAGAGGGAAGAACAGGATGGAGCTACTCTCCAATTTCCCTTACTAAATCATCTCTCCCTTCCCCACTTCCTGGCCCAACCTTTGCAGCCATATCATTGTGAGCCCTCGTGAGGAAGATCTGCCTATGGAGACAGGCTGGGCAGCTGAAAGGAGGAGTTTAAAGTCGGTTGCCCCTTCCTTCATTGTACCCCACACCCTGTAGACCCCTCCTTTCAGTCTTCAAAAGAATTTCCCTGAGGGAGTCATTAAAGGGGGATAACTCACACTCTCTCAAGGAATCTAACTCACCCTTCCTCCTTTCCATGGAAGATGAGGACAATGGTAGGTGCTGATGCAAATCAAGCAAAAGGTGGCTTTTGACCTCCTCAGTTCTCAGCAGTTAACAGTAACCACATATTTCCAAGACTATATAAAGAAATATCAGTAACAAAGAAATAATTTCAGCTGATGCTACATTCCTATCTACATTGCACCATTACAAATAGAAAAATAACTTATAAAAGGTACAAGACATAGACACACTTGGAAGTCTGGCCTGTATATTCACTATCAATCATATATGAAGAAAAATCAGTACCACTGATTGCACTTTTCTCATGTGCTTAGTGTTTTATGTGTATTACTCATTTGATATCATTAATACCCCTATGAGGCACTATCTGCCATCATTTTACAGATGAGAGAGTTGAGCTTTAGTGTAGTTAAATAACTTGCCCAAGGTCTCAGAGCTAGTAAGTGGTGCCACTCCCCTCCTTCTATTTTACTGTGGGTTCATTCATAATAAAACAAATATCTATTGAGTGCCCTCCATGAAACAGGTACTATTCTAGGCACTAAAGTTACAGCAATTTTAAACATTGTTGCCCTCATATATGTTACATTTTTGTGGAGGGACAGAAGTCATGAAAGGAAGAAAAGCAAATTTAGTATGTGAGAAGTTAAGTAACTTGGAGAAAAATAAAAATGGGAAAGAGGAAAAGTAGGGGATAGGGTTGAAATATTATTTACCCAGAAGATGACATTTGAGCAAAGGGAAGCAAACTGAGCCTATATGGGGAAAGGTGCTCCAGGCAGATGGCCAAGGGCAAAGACTCTCAGGTAGGGATAACAGGAAGGTTAGTGTAGCTGCAGGGGAGTGGGCTTAGGTAAGGAGAAAAGCACAGAAGAGGTCAGAGGTAGAGTGGTCCCTCAGGGGTGTAGACTCTGAAGGACTGAGACTATGACCCTGAGTGAGGTGGTTTCACAGGCTCCCTTTTCTCACTGAACCCAGAGGACTATTCAGTAAGGGGTGTTAGTATTCCTGTTTTACAGAGGGGAATACTGACACCCACGGAGATTAAATGACTTGCCTGGTTCCATGGCATTATACAATCGAACAGGATCCCTCTGGCTGCTCTGTTGCGAGTGAACTGTAAGGGAGCAAGGTAGAAATGGGAGGAGGCTCTCCTAGTAACCTAGGTGAGAGATGGTGAGGCTGTGGGCATAAGGTCTTAAGGAATGGTCAGATTCTGGATGTACACAGAAGATAGAGGCACAGCATTTTCTAGTAGGCTCCATTTGGAGTGTGAAAGGAAGAAGAATCAAGCATGGCTCCAAGGTTTTTGACTTGAGAAACTCCTGGGGGGAGGGGGGAAATGGTCTGTTCTTGACCAGGAGGGGAATACGGTGGATGGGGCAGGTTTTGGAAGCAAGGCTTCAAACAACTTAAATTTGAACATCTTTTAGACATTTGAGTGGAGATAGATATCCAGCAGGCAGTTGAATAAACAAAACTGGAGGTTGGAAATTGGAATTTAGGGCAGTTCAGGCTGGAAATAGATACATTAATGGGGGACTCTCAGGAGACAGGTGCTGATGACTGCAAGAAGGGTGAGAGCAGATCAGGAGAAGACGTTAGAGAACCTGGCCCAGGTGTGCTCCAACTTTTCCCACTTCGTCAGGATTGTAGAATGAAGGAGAAAAGCACAGCTTTGGCACCCCGGTTAATCGTTGCTTCCATTGTTAAACCTCTGCCCATTTTCCTGGGCAAAGTTAATTCTTTTCACTGAAAGTAGCTGGCAACAAGTAAGGGTTCAACGTGTTTGGCATCAAAGGCCACAAGCTGCAGTGCTATGGACCCAGGCAAGTCCTTTAATCTCCGTGGGTGTCAGTATTCCCCTCTGTAAAATGGGGATACTAACAACTCTCAGTAGTCAGTCCCCTGGCTTCAGTGAGAAAAGGGAACCCATAAAACCAACTCTTTTAACTCCTTCCTGCGATGCAGCACTTTCCCCAGCATTGCATGTCCCATTTACATTGTCCTATCTTCATGTGTGCTTCACGTCCTCAGCGCCACACTGGTACAAAACTGCCGTTAAGGGAAAGCATGAATGAAACTGAAGATCAGGAGTGGCCTCCCAGGACAGGGGCGAGCCCTGTCATCTCAGCCCGCCCTGAGGGACGGGAACCGCGCGCGGAAACCTAGTGCCCGGGTGGAGCCTCCAAAGAACGATGGATCCCCGGACACCCGGGCATCAACCCTCACGGGGTAGGGGGAGCACCTTCTTCCACCCGCGGGCCTTGCAGGGCGAGGTCTTCCGCCCCGGGCGCTTCCCCGCCGCAGCGAGCCGCGTCCACCGGCCACGTTCTCCCGAACCAGCCGCGAGATGCTGGGGGACGTTGGCCGTGACCGTGTGGCTGCTGGACGCCGGGTCTCGGGTCTGGGGGCGGGGAAGGGGAAGGGGCCGAGCGAAGGAGGGGGAGTCTGCGAGGCCCTCAGGGCCACCCAGCCGCTCCTGCCCAGCTCACGTAAGCGTCCGTCCCTCAGATTTCTAAAGGGAAAGGAAACCCAGGCTTCCTGCCCACTGGTCATCCAGGGGAGATTGTGCGGGGCACTCTCGGATCTGGAGAGGTTCTGAGAAAAACAACCTGGGTGCCCAGGACTAGGGCGGCCCGGGACGAGGATCCAAACTTCGGGACCCAGTTTCCTGTGCCCGCGGGTGAAGTCCCGAGGGCTGATGCTGGGGGTCTCACAGATTATTGTAGAAATTCATTAAAACCAAATTTAGGCCTAGGAGGACCTCCGTCTGGCAACGACACGAATTAATCTGGATGTTATGGGTAGTGACTTTGGGGGGAGGTCAAAATTGTGCACCAGCTGTGGAACCTGGCCCCAGATCACGCAGCACTTGGGGACGGAGGTTTGACAGTCCAGGAAAACGCGCGCGCGCACGAACACTCACCCCTCCGCTGTCACACCTGGAGGAGTCCTAGATAAGAGCCGCTGCCTGACAAAGTATCCACAAACTTTGTGATCTCTGCAGGGTTAAAAAACAAAAACAAAACATTCAGTTAATTCCACAGGGCTTGTTTGGGTGGTGCTGTTTTTCTCGGTTAACAAGTGGACAACAGTTAATCAAGACATTGAGTTTAGTGAATATGAAAGGACCCAGGCCTCCTGGGAAAAGAAAGACACAATTAGAATGGAATTATTCCCTTGGGTTGTCCTGGCTCTTTCAAGCCAGCAACATAAATATAATTAGGGCAGAAAATGTTTCAGAAGTTAGCAAACAGAGGTTTCCTAGAGGTGATGATGATGGTTGTGTAATTTTGTTGTTCTGTTTACCAAGAAATTTCTGTGTTTTAAGCCAAAAACTTTTGATGGCCTCAAACAAACAGTACATACACTGGTTTTTTTTGTCCCCCCGCCCCCGCGCCCCCCCCCCCCAGAAGGGCAGGGATGCCCACCCTACTGCTGCAAGGACCGCAGCTCTCCACCTTCCCGCTGGCTTGCTGGTGGTGGTTTTGTGTAACAGTGGAGGATGACATATCTGTCTTATTTTATTTCACCAGATGGAGAAAACGCAGCAATATTGGGGGGGGGGACATTTCCTGTCTTTTTGTTCTCGACATAAAAAGTACTTTATGGCTATTTTTTTCAACATATTTTCTCCTCCTCTGGGGCACTGTTTTAAAACCTCAAAGCATATATTTGCCAGGAGTCTTGGGATTCTCACAATATTTCTAACTCTTTCTACAACCAAGACTTGCTGGACTTGCTCCATTAGAGAGACTTGTGTTTTACAAGCTGTAGACCATAACTGCAATATGCAATAGCTAAGCTTTTCTTTCTCTCTTTCTTTCTTTTCTTTCTTTTTCTTTTTTTTTTTTTTTGAGGGAAAATTTTCAACTTAAAACACTTAGTGTTTATGGGCCATTGCTGTTTCTTTTATTACCCATTTAACCATGTCTTTTCTTTGACGCTCATCCAGAGGGACTCTCATCATCCATGGCTACATCAGAGAAGCCCAAAGGAAAGGTCTTCATCATCTCTAATCTCCATCTCTCACCTCCCTCCAAAGCAGTTTACAATAAAGGGAACTCACTCCCACATCCTGATCCCTGCTCTTCTTTGATCTTCCCCATCATTTTCTTATTAAAAACAACTGCTCTGTTGCCACCACCACCAGTTTCAAGTTGTCTGAGTAACTATTTTCATCCTTAAATTTTTAATTTTGAAAATCAAGTCATATATTAGAGTTATTATGGCAAATACAATATCCCCACTTGAAAAACAGGGGAAATCTGTAGAGAACAACCTATTAATTTTCCACCAGTTACAAAGCACTAAAATGCTACCCTCTGAATATGGGTCTCTGGTTTTCCAGCCTGGCTTCTTCCTGTCTCAGTCACACTACCTTTCATGGTTTCCTGGATTATTTCTTCCAATGAACAGTAATTAAAAATGAGCAAAGACTAAATTTCATTCCCACCAACATAATTTAAAAATTTTTGTCCTGTAACAAGTTGCGTCCTCCAGCCAGTAATGCAATATTCCACCAAAGTCCAGTGGAACAAAATAGTTTGAAAAAGACATTTGATTTTCTAAATTTGGAATTTATTAACTACCAGAACACACATTTCATTATCTCTTTACAAATGAATGGGTCAAATAACAATTTTATTTTTTTAAGATTTTATTTATTTTAGAAAGAAGGAAAGGGAAGGAGAAAGAGAGGGAGAGAAACATCAATGTGTGGTTGCCTCTCCCACACCCCCCACCAGGGACCTGGCCTGCAACCCAGGCATGTGCCCTGACTGAGAATCCAACTAGCAACCCTTTGGTTCCCAGGCCAGTGCTCAATCCACTGAGCCACACCAGCCAGGACACAAATAACAATCTTAAAACAAAGGTTTAAAAGTTTATACTTTAGATTTTATGCATAAAGATTGGAATCAGATTTGGGAAAGGGACACTAACATTAGCCAAAGTTGAAAAAAATAAATAAAGCAAGATTCTTTAGATTTTCACATAATACCTAATACTATATACAGTCTAGGAAGTCTATAAGGAATTCTTTTATTCACAGCTAGACATATATCTCCACTGTCTGAATTTTAGTGTCCCTAAGGTCAATGGTACATTCCACTTGAAATTATCTTCCTCCAGAAAATGTGCTCTCATTCTACAGCTTTCTCCAGGCTGAGTGGATGGGTCAGGAGCTGCTGCTACACTTTCCTCAGCTGCACTTTTTCCTTTCTCCATCCAAGCACTGGCTGTATATTATTGCCCTTGCTTTTATGCAATGGTGAGTCTTCCCTGCTATTGTGGAAATTGCACAAAGGAAGAGACTGCATCTGTTTTGTTTGGTATTGCTTTCCAAGTGCCTGACATACAATAGGTTACTTATTAAATATTTAATTAATTAATAGACAGAATTGATAAGTGATTTTTTTTAAGAACAGGGAAGCCAAGTGCAAGAAACAAAACCAGAGATAAATTCTCTTCATCTCTTTCATTCAATCTAGTGAGGAACCCTCACAAGTGACAAAAGTGCATTATAACAATTGGCCAGATATCTGAGTTGGACACCCAGCTCAGATATTTACCAGTAATGTGATTTTGGATGTTACTTAACTTCTCTGCACCTCATTTCCTCTTCTGTAGAACAGGTATAATAAAGCCCACCTTGCAGGTTGTTGTAGGAATCTATAAATATATAAAACACCTGTCATATGTAGGTAAACTATACACAAATATTATTAACACTCATTCATTGAATGTTTGCATGCCTGCTATGAGCACTGGGGATACAAAGATGAATAAACCAAAACCTTTCTTCAAGATCTAAGTCTCAAAAGCAATGTGGCAAATGCAGTAACAAAAACAATTAAAAAGTTTGGGGAGCAACTTAGCTGAAGAGAGGAGTGCAATCCAAACAGAGGGGATCATATGATTAACAAGGTCTAACTACTATGGCTTGCGGGGATGACTACAAGCATTATAGTTGGCTTCCCATTTAATGCAAAGTAAGTCTCCAACTTACAATAGCTGATAAGAGCCTGTCCGAAAACACACTCACACACCATTTTCTCTCTGACCTCATCTCCTATTACTCCCTCTGCTCACTTCTTGACTTGATGTGCCAAACACACTCCCCTGTTAGGGCTTTGCACTGGCTGCTCCCTCTGCCTAGATTTTTTTCCAGTTTATCCGAGGAGCTCACTGTCTCGCCTCCTTTCATGTCTTTGCTCCAATGCCACCTTTTAATAAAGCTGCCTTGACCAGACTTTCTAAAATCCAAGATTCTCTAAAATATGCTTATTTATTCTGTTTGTTGTTTCCTGACAGCACCCACCCCCTTCCATTACAAGCTCCACAGGGAAAGGTCTCAGTTTTGTTCCCCAAGGTACGTGTAGGACAGTAGCTGGCACACAGTGTTGTCCAAGGAATGAAGGAAGTGTGGCTGGAATGTAAAGTCAGGGAAGGAAGTGGAGAGATGTTCAGAGGCTTTGAGTGCTCTGGTAAAGAACTTAGATTTTTATCTGGTAAGTAAGGGGAAGCCATTCTGGGTGAATAGCATGTTCAGATCTGTTTTTTAGATAAGTCATTCAGGGAAAGGATTTGAAGGGAATAATGGCAAAGCCTTACAGTTAAGAGGCTTGTAACAGCAGCAAATGAGTCAGAGACCAAGGCAGGAAAGAACTAAACTAGAGCAGTAGGAATAGGAAAGGAAGGGAGGAGACATATCAGATGCATAATTAGGATTTGATAACTGACTTAAAGTAGAGGGAGAAAGAGAAGACTCAAAAATGACTCTGGCTTGTGGTATGGGTGACTGGGAGGTTGAAGTGAAGTCTAGAGTGTTAAGAGAGGGGCAGAGGAGGTGATGAGTTTGGTTCCATAAATAGCCCTGTATAGTAGACCCAGTATCATTTGTAGAAGAGGAAATTTGGAGCTCAGGAGAGATGTTTAAACTGGAGATATCCTTTCTACCTAGTGATAATTACATTAATTTAAAGTGTTTTCCCTTCAAACATCCAAATTTACTTCCCAAAACAGCAGGAACTAAAACACAGCTATGTTTCTTAATTGCAAATTTCATATTTCTGCAAAAGTAGGTTTACAGTTGTGAGTATGCAAAGGAGTTTATTCTTGTATTATTTTCCTGATGAACAACTGTAAACCTACTTTGCCCCACCCTGTATTTAATTCCCTCCCCCTCCAAAGCAAAAAGAATGTGATTGAGGGGGTGGTTATTTATTGATTCTTGCTTCAGACTTCACTTTTGTTAGATTTTCAGCTAACTGCCCAGAAAAAAATCATAATCTCTCCCCCGACCAAAAAAGTTACCATGTTTGGTTTGAAATAACTAGTGATATAATACCCTTTCATTTTATAAAAGTATAAGGGGAAAGTTAAATTCAAAGGCAGTATTATGTATTCAAAACAAATGTAAGTAAATACTTTTGAAATGACGTGCAATCAGTTAGTGGAAGTCATTATCACAACATAGGATTGAAGCAAAGTGCTTTATGAGCTTCACTTTCTCTCTAATCAAACCTCTATATAAAGCACGGAAGTAAAGACAAGACTACCCTGTCACTTAAAATTACAAGTAGCCATGCTCACTACAGCAACATATACACTAAAACTGGAACAACCCAGACACGATTATGCGGCCTCTGAGCAAGGATGACACAAATCTATGAAGCGTTCCATATTTTGTGTAGCTCCCCTCACCCTGTCCTCACGCATTTTCATTAGCTCAGAAGAGACAAGTCAAAGTACACAGTGTGGCACTCTAGCAAACCTGTGACTTTTCACTATAAAAATAATCATGTAAGGCAATCCTGAAGTGGAAATAAGTTGTGTTACACTTGGACATTTGTGCTGTGTCAACTTGCATTTCCTTCATAAACCTTAAAAATAATAAAATTACAAGTAGAAGTGTAAGTTGCTTCATTTCAATAATAATAATAATAATAATAATTTATTGAGTATTTACTTTTTCCTAGGCACTGTGTGAGGCAATTGTCCAAGCTTTTTACTTGGTTTCCTCTGCCCTTTGAAGGGAACAGATGAAAAACAACAATACAGGGCTTAGACAGTTGAGCAATTTGCTAAAGGTCACTTTGCTATCAAGCTGTGGAGCTATCTTGTAAAAGAGGGGGGAATTTTTTTTCTTTCTAAAATCAGATTAAGTGTTGCAACTTACCTTGACCTGTTAACATACATATGGGCACCATGCCTGCCCTGCAAGTGAGACAGTCTGACTGATTCACAGGTTGCCACTACACCCAGAATCTAGCAGGTCAAACACTTTTTAAAAATGTAGAATGTATAACTTTGTTATGTAAATAAAAAAAAAAAAAACAAATGAATAGGCTAAACCCATGTTACTTAATTTGAGAACTGTCTCCATAGTGTTGGTAGTAACTGTTTTTAATACCCTGAAATATTTTCTTACGACTACCAGGAGAATGTTTTAACTGGATGGGTAGACAGTAACCAGCCGTGACAATGAATAAGTAATAATAGAAGGTAAAGTGTCCAAGCACACAGATGGCCTTGTTCGCTGGGACTGGCGCTGTTTCCTAGGTTGCACCAGCTAGCTTTGGTGGCCCTTTACTGACTCTGACCTAATAAACTACAGGGAGAACTTTCCTCCTCAAAACCAAATTACCAAGCCAGCGCTCAGAAGGTAAAACGCCGACAGCTTTCTCTTTTTGATTGCGACCCTCGCCTCTCTCTTCACTCCCAGAACGTTCTGTAGACCCCCAAGCTCAGTTTTATACTGGTGAAGCTGGGAACACCCACAAGCGACTCCCAGTCCCAAAGAGCCGGCCGGGGGTCAGCCCCTCACCATAAGCACGTGCAACTCATTTCCTTACAACTCCCCCCTTCTGGACTGATCACCTCAAAATCCTTTTATTTATTTACTGTTTTTAAACCCACGCTAACGCTCCACTGCGAACCTCCAGAGCAGAAAGTGAAAGTGGGCGCCAGACTCTGCAGCTGGCGCGCAGCGCGCGACTGGCACCGGGGCGGGGCGGGGCGGGGCGGGAAGACGTCGCGCTCGTCACGTGACACGCGGCCGCCGAATCCCTGCAGCGCGGCGCAGCGCGCGGAGACCCGGCCTGGGAAGCTCTTCTCTGTCAATGAAAGTTGTCATTTGAGCTGTTACCGCCGAAACGCCGAGGAAAAGAGTGCTTTGCACCTCCTTCCTCTTCAGATCCCCATTGCCTGTAGACTGCGACAGTCGGATGCCCCTAGCTTTGGGGCGCTTGGGCGTTGTGCACAATCACTTTCATCAGCCCCTACCTACAACTGGGCGGGAAAGAGCTTTTCCTTTTAGGTGTGTCTCCAGGTGGGCCCAGGATCCCGGCCTCGGTTCTCTTTGATTTGTTTGCTGGGGAGGGTACTAGGATTGTACGCCTCCTTCCTTCCTCCAAAGCAGAAATGCAAAGCTGTGATTAGAGGGAATATGAAGCCTTTGGGCCCCAACCCGGAGAGTCCCGCCGGCGCCACCTTTCCCAATTTGATAGAGGGAGGCCCGTGAGCCCCTGGAAAGCAAAACAGATAGATGCAGATGTCAGTCCTTCTTTTACAATATTTCAAATGACCGACTTTTTACCCCCCAGTGGAGTCTTTATGCTTAATTCAGCATCTTAAACAATTTAAAAGAACCAAAGTCCTAACTTAGATAAAGTTTTGCCCTTTCAAAGGCTTCTGGGAGGCTTAACTGTCGCTTCTGTGTTTCTATCCTCAATATCCACCAAAGAGGGGTTGGGGAACCCTAACTTTCCTAAACTCGGTAACAATAGGACAACTAGTTTAATCCATCCCTGGGTAGACTACCCCCACCCCCAGCCCCCAAAGCCCTCCTTCACACTCCAACCTGCCCCTAGGTATGTTTGTGTAATCAGAGACTGATTGTAGCTGTATTGCTACAATCAGTTTCTCCCCGGGAAGGCTTAGTTTGCATTCACTGAAGTTTCTTGTTTTCTAGGTTTATTTAGGCAAGCAGAGAAGATGCCGCTTGGAAGATAGCTGGGTTTCCTGCTGGACGTTTTCTGGAGTGGGCTGAGCTGAGCAGGTGTGTGGGTTATGATTGCAATGAGGAGGGTAACGTAGAAGATCTTCAAAACGTTCCTTTTGAGATTTTAGTAAATAGACTTTTCAAAAAAATCAAGGCTATGGATATAATATTATATATACGAGCTAGGATTTTCGTGATGAGAATCACTGCCAGGTTCAGGGACAGTAATAAGAGCGATGGTTCGGGGCTCTGCTGTTGCTTAACCTGTAAACAGGGGCGATGCTGATAGTTTATCCTTCGTGCGGCATTAATTGTTCTGTATTTTAAAACGGGGTAGAAACAGGGACATTAGGGTGGATCGTTACGGTTTGATCGAAGGTTAGAATTCCGTGTCACCAACTTGGAAGGGGAAATGAAACGCAGAATCGGATTCGCCTTGTTTTGGGAATAACTTTGTATACTTTCCGAATGCATGAAATGTGAAGGGAAGCGAGGATGTCACCGTTGACTGAAGGAGGGCAGCAGCAGTTTACTACCGTCCAGTCACCGAAAAGCTGCGCCCAGGGTTTTAAAAGGCGCTGGGATTATGTGGAGGAGGCGAGGAGCCCGAGCGGCTCCGAGGACACGCGAGGCCCTCGGCGGCCGGGTGGTGGGTGGTGGACGCCGCGCGCAGTAGATCCTCCGCGGGAGGCGCCGTAGGAGACCTGGGGGTCGAGGTAAGACGTCGCCCTAGAGAGATCCGGGGAGATGGCTGAAGAAATAAATTCCACAGCGAATTCTACCAAGTTCAGTGTGTAGGCTACTAGCGGCTCTCAAATGGAGTTCATTAGCCTAAATTGCGTAATTAAAAAAAAAAAAAAAAAACCCGCAGCGACGCTTCCGCTGGAAGATAGGCTGGGGCGTGTGAAACAGCGCAGATCGCTTCTCGCTCACACACTTTTTTCTCGGAGCTCGAGTTCCTTTCTTTAAAGTCGCCACCACCATCCCCAAAGGGAAGGGGGAAGGGAATGAGAATTACCAAAATGTCGTGTTCGTTTGGACGAAATGAAAAAGGAAAGAATTTGGGTCCTGATATCAGGTCGAGGCGACTCTAGAATGGGGTTTAGAATGAGTCGCTAAGTCCCGAGGTGCGCGGGTTCCAGGAGCGGGGTGTCTTGCGGGGCGAGCTTGCTGAGAAGTCCTTGCCCGGATGCCCCTGCGGTCACAAGCATCAGTTTTGCTCGGAACTTGCTGAGTGCAGTTTTCTTGGAGCAGATTCCGCGGTGCAGACGGCGGGTGTACAAACTATACCATAATGTTCAGCGCGCCAGCCCGAGGCTACGTGGGGGAGGCAGTCCCGCCGCCGCCCCGGTGTCGGCGCCCCGGGGGGTCACGACATCTGCTTCAGTGGGGTGACACTGGGCTGCTCACAGGAGCCTCCGCAGACCTCGGCTTGAACTTTTGGACCCGGAGCGAAGAGGGCCCCTGCCGAGAGGATTAGAGCGCGCCTTTTCTCCCGCCGTGCACACCGTCTGACTCCCCAGCAGCCGCGCGCTGCCCCCTTCCAGGCGTCCGAGACCCGCGTCAAACTCCAACGCCGCGGGGTGACAGTGGCACCTTCTCGCCCGGTCTCATCCCCCTTCCCCCACCTTCGCTCCGCACCTTCCTTAGGCTTCACTGCAAACGTGTAGGTTAGGCTTGGGCGGAAGAGGGTCTGCGCAGGTGCCACCTAGGGAATCCATCCCGCGTGGTCAGGCTCTCCCTGTGGTCGGCGAACTGCCGACTGCTTCTCCCATCCACAACCCGGCCGGGCTTGTTAACTCAGCCGCTTGGGCACTCCGGAGGACGGCCTCGGTGGTTTTGTTTCTTTTTTCCGTTTCTTTTTAGCAGAGCCTTCTAGGAAAAAAAAACCTTTTTATGTTTGATGTACATTTTGATGTACATAGAAACGAATAACAAAATTTCAAAATGGAAGGAGGGGGAAAGGGAAAAAGTCTGACTTGAAGGTGTTTTGGCTGAGCATTCACTGCTGACACGACCACTGTAGGGGACAGAGGAAGAGAGTTTCAGAAGAGAATTGGCTGAGTAAAGCCTTTAGCTGTAATGCAATAGGAAAAACACAAGTGGGAAGAATAATAAAACGTGCCATAGATGCACGGTACAGATGGTTTGAGAAGCTCTCCTTTCACTGAAAGTCTTGTGGAGAAAAGTATTTAGTTATTTGCACAGTATTACATCTCCCTTTAAATTTAACTTTTAAAAACAAGTCAGCCTACTAGAATTGGTCCCACTAGAATTGGGAGACACAATGAAGCTTCTAACACAGGTAGTAAACCATAAAATCTGATCCAAGATAGTAAGTTGAATTAATTCCAGGGAACATATTGAGTTTATAAGGCCTGAAATTAAAATAGAATATTTTTGAACACTGTGGTCCAAAAACAAAGGGAAGTGTAACTGTGTCAGTCTTGTAGTGACACCATTTCCTTGCTCAATGTTGAAAAAGGCTTTAGTAGAATATGGCTCCTTCCTCGCTCCAACACCTCCTCTTAGACTTGGTTTCTTTCCGATCAAAAACATCTTAGGAAATTCTACTTTTAAGATATTTCCTGATTTTAAAAAGTCCTGATTTCACAGAGTGAAATCCTTAAAATACCGTATGGTCCTAACCAGATCACACATTTCCTTTTCTCATAACCTAAAGTGTTATAAAGAGTATGCCTAAGCAGCTGTTCATCTAAATAGTTTTTAAATATGCATGATTTAATCTGCATGAATGTTGCAAAACTTGTACACTGGTAAGCAAAAAGATCAAATTCTCTATAATTGTCATATAAATGTGATCACCACTGTTGTTCTGCATAGTGAAGTGAAATTTAATTAAGGATTGATCATTTCTATTGAGATATAACATTAAGAACAATTATTAATGAGACGTCCAAATATATCCAGTTCTTAATTCTTATGGTATCATGCCTACTGAACTATGTGGTATGTTAAAGATTTGTCATAGCAAATTACCTATTTCCTAACCATTGGAAAGAATCAAAGTTAACATGTTTTCTATAGCATTCAACTTCTCCCTGACTAAAAAAACAAAAGCAAACAAACAAACAAACAAAACCCTGTGGTAGACTGTATTTTAGTGTATGCCATGTTTTGAAATCTATTTGGTTTTGAACAAACTTCGGTCTCTGTGCGGTATAACTTACTATCCTTTAGTAGATATTCATGGCTCTTTAAAAAAGGTTTTAAAAAGTTAACACCAAGAGAGTAGTACACAGTGAAGTCTGTATCTTCCCAATGATACTCAAATGTATCATGTCCATTTCAGTCTTTGGGTTCATAACTACATCTTATTTTGTAGTGATCACATCTTTGAAGGGGACATAGGGCTGATATTGTCAGCTCGTTTTGAAAGACAAGGGACTACAGTCCTGTGGTTCAGACACAAATTAAATATTGTTTCTGCCAAACAATAGACTGGCTCCTGTGTTATAGTCACATCAGCAAGATTTGGGTTTCCCCACTGAAGTAAATAAGAAAATAAATGCTGGCCTTGCAAACATGACTGCTTATTTCTCATCTCCTATTACTATGATTCCTTCACTTAGCTTCTCTGCTCTATACTTTCACTCTACACACTTAATGGGGCTGCTGGAGCATTCTGGGCAGTAAAAATCTTGATGGGCTACCTAATTTGAATTGAGCAAATACTATAAGGGGCAGGGTGTAAAGTGGAAGACAAGGAATTCAGCGTTTACAAATAAAAATGCCTCACAAATACTCAGAAGGTACGGGGATGCAGCCCCAGTCACAGTAGTTTCCCTGCAAATTCTTTTAATAAAAATATTAAAGTTTGTTCCAAGTAATTTCTCCTGCCTGTCTAAATTGTTTGTGAGCTCTGCCATGTAATCATGGAAAGCCTGAAAGTATAGGCAGACATTATAACTTTTTTACAAATCATTTCTCTCAGTTCTCTATTTTTTAATACTGAGATAATTGCTTAATTGATAGTACAATTTCAATCCTTTCTAAGCAAAATTACTTATTTGTTTTTTTAAAGCTAATGACATTTCTCAATTGCACTTGATTAAGAGTCTCATTGTATTTGGGAAACAGTCCAGTCTTGTCTCCTTAACTGCTTAGAGATGAGGATACTGCATTTAGGACTAAAGTTTCCCTAAATACTGGTATCAGTGCATTTACAAGCCTTTTTTAATGGAAGTAAGTTGGAGAGGTTGTCCTTAGAAAACTAGTACTCCCCATATTTATAAAGGGATTTTGAAGTATTTTCACCTATTGCAAATAATAAAATGATTGGAGGCATTACAAATTACTAGAAAATAATTGTAAGGAGAGATCTCTGGGCTTTGCAATGGATATTTGGAGGAGAGCTTACAGAGTATATATTGGAAAAAGGAGCCAAACCATCAATTTCAGTACCCAATTTTATTGATGGGTAGTTAAATATGTTGGTTTCTCACGCTTCAAAAATGTACCTTTATTCCCAGGAGATTTTTCTTTCAAGATTTTAACCACATTTGCTATGGTTCTATGAATTCTAATACAATCTGTAGATAATACATATATGAACAAAAGCATGTGTGTTAAACATCACCATTGCAGAAGAAAAATATATTTATTTTAATTGAAACACTTTAAACTTTAGTAATGGTGAGTATCATTGCTAAAAGAAAAGATCACTGAATGTAGTATCTATTCACATCTGACAACTGAGAGTTAATGTTTTATAACTAATTCACTTAGTAAAATGGCACTGGATGCTCAGGCACAATTAAAAAGTAAACTGATTGTTAAGACTGTAGAAATATTCTGTTAGAAAACTGTATGTGGCCCTGGTCAGGTAGCTCAGTTGGTTAGAGTGTCATCCTGATGGGCCAAGGTTGTAGGTTCAATCCTGGATCAGGACATATATGAGAATAAACCATAAATAAATAAGTGAAATAACAAATTGATGTTTCTTTCTCTTTTTCTCTAAAAGCAACAAATTTTTTAAAAACCTGTGTGTGCTTTGGTCAGTTTCTATATACATTTATATATGTAATTATAAAGTGCAAGGAGTTTAGATATATGAATTTTAAGTTTTTTTAATAAATTTAATTTGCTTCTGGTTGTGGTTTTCTAACAAGTTTGTTGTTACAGATGAACGTTGCTGCCTCTCATAGCATTTCACACTTGAAATATCTGTGAATTGGATTTTGACTCCACCAAACTGGAAGCTTGAAGCTAAATATTAACCCTTTTTCATTTTTTTTGTTAAAAAGGTACTTTAAATATGAGGGGAGACATACTTTAAAAAACTTTTGGAATACTTTCTATTTGATAATATTTTCTGTCCCCAACATAAATTAATCTAAAAGATGCAACATTTTGGTTGATAAAAGTTTAAAGTGTTAATAAACCCATGTGTCAAATGGATACACGGAGTAGTTTCCCTCTGTACCTTTGAAAGTTAACTTTACATTATTTAGATTCTTACCCCTCCAGGATTTGGGGTCTCTATCTCTTCATGAGTAAAAAGCAAGGAAGCCAGTTCACCTGGTTGAAAGTTAAATGACATTAATTCCCCGATTGTCATAGTACTTCATTCCTTCTCCTCACATACTTTGTCATCAAACGGCAGCTTATTAGTGTTTATGATTCTGCCTCTGCTAGGCTGGTGTCATCCATCTTCCCTCATTGGGTTATTGCAGATCAACCTGGCTACGGTTTCATATTGGGATTTAAAAAATATATACATGTGTACTTTTTCATCCAAATTTAGAAAATATATTGTGATCAATTAGAACAAAATATGTATATACAAGTGACACATAAACTCTAGCTTCTGAAAGTTTCTGGTCAGTGGTTAGGTCCTGGACCTTGGAACCAGAGGAATGTGTGTCCAAGTACACAGCAGACCCAGTGGCCTTCCACAGGCTTCTCCATTTCAAATTTTTCTCATTCTGATCCTTCTCCCCAACTCCGCTCATCAAAATATTATCTGCTCCTAATGATCTAAAGCAGATTTGATACCTAGGGAATCTTTTATTCAGTCAGTAGCAGCCCTTCTATGACTTCATTACATATATTGGTACTTTTTTAAAAAGATTTTACTTATTTTTAGAGAGAGGGGAAGAGAGAGAGAAAGGGGGAGAGATACACTGATTCGCGAGAGAATCAGTTGTCTCTTACACAGCCCTAACCAGGAACCGGGCTAGAAACCCAGGCATGTGCCCTGACAGGAATTGAACCAGCAACCTTTGCCTTTGTGGGACAACACCCAGCCCACTGAGCCAAATCAGCCAGGGCTGCATTGGTACTTCTGCGTGCTTGCCTTGTATTCATTGTGTGACAGACTCTAGTGCACCAAAGCAGGCCTTCCCATCTCTTGCCCTCAAGTAATGCAGCACTGGCTCAGGGCCCTGAGTGCAGAAGAGACTTGGATCCAGTGTTTACCAACCAGCTGTGTGGTCTTCACAGTTACTTAGCCCTGCGCCTTGGTTTCTTTCCCCAGTAGTTAAATTTGGGAAATTGAGGGAAAATATTTGGAAAAATATTCAACTTAATTCCTGGAGTTTCGGAGTATTTTGTTTTAATCTATGTCATTTTTTAAGGTAGGGTCAAGTGTGTGACCTTTAATTACTTTTATAGACTTTGACTATACCAAAAAGTACACAGAGTAGTATAACCAACACCTATCTCCAACATACTTATCTCTATGTACCCATCTCCAAGACATATCAAAGCCATCATTGCTCCCACTTTTATAAATATATACATGTTTTATGTTAAAACCTCCTGAGTACTCTTTCCATCTCCTTTTCTTTCTCCCTAACCAAAGTTATTCCCATCCGTGGGTTTTAGACATACTACATTTGTATGTACTCATAGTTCTATTTTGCTTATTTAAATGTCTGTCAAATAAGCGTCAGACTGTGTACATGTGTTCTTTTTAACTAAACAATATGTGGGTTTATTTGGGGGGGTTTTGAGATTCGCTCACATTGATAAATGTGGCTTTGGTCTGTTCTATTATCAATGCTGTAGAATTCCATTCCTGGACATATCACCATTAATTTATCTATTTTGGGTTATTTTGGGGAGGGCTCTTTGCTTTTTAATTTTTTTCATATGGAATGCGCCGTGAGTTGGTGTGCCATCCTTGCACAGGGGCCATGCTAATCTTTGCATTGTTCCAGTTCTAGTATACACGTGCTGCTGAACAAGCACTAGTTTATCTATCTTGTAATGTTCGCTCTTTCTGATGCTGCTGCTGTGAAATTTTCATACCTATCTCCTTGTGCATAGGTTAATTGTCTCTCCAGAGTACTACATAGAAATAGAATTGTAGGATCGTAGGCTACTCATATTTTCAGCTTTGATAAATATCATTAAATTGCTTTCCCAAATGGTTGTGTCAATTTATGTTGCTACTAACATATGTGAGAGTTCCTGTTGTAACTATTTTGTCACCAACACTCGATAAGGCCAAACTTTCAAATATTTTCCCACTTTGGAAGGGTATACAATGATTACTCATTGGTGTTTCAAATTACATTTTCTTAACTGCTGGTGAGACTAAGGTCTTTTTGTTATTAAACACCCAGCTTTCCTTTGCTTTAAATTGTTTGTTCTTGTATTTTGCTTGTTTTTTATTATGGATGGTTCATTTTTCTTACTAATTTTTATTCTTTTTCTATTCTGGATCTTAATTCCTTATTGATTATGTTTGCTGTAAAAATATTTTCCTGATCTGTAGCTTAGCCAAGTATTGCTTACGATGTTTTCCAAAATGCATGCTTTATTTTATTTTGTTTTTAATTGAGTTATAATTGACATATAATTCTGTATTACTTTTAGGTGTACAACATAATGATTTTATATATAATGAAATGATTACCACAGTAAATTTAGTTAACATATATCACCACACATAATTACTTTTATTCTTTTCTTGTGATAAGGACTTTTAATATTTACTCTCTAGCAACTTCCATATATAGAATACAGTATTGTTCACTGTAGTCACCATGCTGTCCATTATATCCCCAGGGCTTATTTATCTTGTAATTGGAAGTTTGTTCCTTTGCCTACCTTTACCCATTTGCCTATCACCGAGCCTGCCCTCCGGCAGTTTGTTTTCCTGTATCTGTAAGCCGTACACCTAAAAGTAATTAGGTGTCTTTAAAGATTCTACATATAATTGAGAGTTTTATTTTTAATATAAAAATATTAAATAAAAGATAAAAATCTATTTAAGAATTTGCCTTTTAAGAAATTCTTCCTTAGCCTGAAGTCTTGAGTATATTTTCCCATATTTTCTTCTCAGTTTCATAGACTTTGCTTTGGCTTTAATCTATCTATAATGTATTTTTGTGTCTAGTATGAGATAGAAATCTATTTTTCCTCACAAATGGATTATCTAATTAGCCATTCATTAAATAGCTTATCCTTGTATGTTTAAAATACCACTTCCATAATACATGAGGTTCACGTGTGTGTCTCTTTTCTTTTCATTGGCCTATTTGTCTATCTTTGTCCCAGGACAGTGAAGAAAATTGTTTTGTCTTGATATCTGCAGGGCGAGTTCCCTAACCACGTCCTGCAAAATCATCTTGATTACTGTTCCATGTGGATTTTAGGGCCAGTACATAGCACTTTTTATGAAGTGGAAAACAGAGTATAAAAAATTTTGGGGTGCTAATACCCACAGATAAGTTTTTGTGGAATTTCAAGCTGGAAATTTTTAATATTTTTGCTATTTAATTTTTAAATCTTCCTTGAAATGCATTTTGTAGTTGATACTAACCTAACTTCAAATCTGCTGCTGAATTTAGCTGTCGAGAATCTTGGCACAGGAACAGATTTGGAAAGGTTAATTTAGTTTTTTAAAAACCAAAGTTTGACTAAGCTGAAGAGAGCGCTTGGTTGGGGGGAAAAATGAGGGTTGTTTTCTTAAGTAGCATTTGAATTGAGATGCAGAGGTAAGACCAGGTAATCGCTTTCTTTGCTCCTTTTGTCATTAAGTAGAGTTCGAACAATGGGTGTTATTTGAGAGCTGCCCTTCTAACCTCCGCTGCTCTTAAAATGCCTTCAGGTCATCACATGTTTCTTAGCAGTGTTTTAATTTTTTAATTTAATGTTTAACTTCAGAGAGAATTGCTTAGAAACATTTATCTTGTTGAGCTGCAGGGAAATGGTTAGATAATTTTGTCTGTTGATGACAAGTGATCTTATAACATGTTTATTTGGGAGAGGGATTAAAATAGGATTGACAAAGTTTTGTTTTATTGGAAGTTTATTTTGAATTCTTTCACCCTTGAGGCATCTAGTATGGTAAATGAATTTTAATATCAAAAAGCAGCAAAATGTCTAGAGTTGTTTCAAAATGGGTTCCACTATATAACATCTTAGAAAGTATATTATCCTTGTCAAATATGAATTTACATCATAGTTTCATAAATATTTTGAGGTTTTTTTCGCATCATTGCCTCTGTCCACTTGAAGAAGTGATGCTTACAGCATTCACTTCATTCCACTCTATGCTTTATAACAAATTGGCCCTAGATTCTTCTGTGTATACCTATAGAGAAGACAGTTTCTGGTTCATAGTCCTGGTTTTTCTCAACTTCTGGTCCATTTTCTGTTTTGAGCTTTACCTAGCCAGATTCCTCAGCTGTGTGTGGCCAACAGGAAAAAAAAAAAAAAAAAAAAAACACCCCCAAAAAGAGTTAGCTATTCACTTTTGGAGCCTTCAGCAGAATTGTGTCTTACAGTGTTTGAGAGTTTTTACTTTATCATAATGTAATAATGTAAGTTTGTGGTTATCGTTCCTTCTCTGTCTTTTTGTGTTTGTTTACTTCAAGTTTAGTAAAGACTGAGATTATGCCTAGTCAGAATTCCTTTAAAGATACACATAGAAGTATGCAGTTAGAATCAAAGATGATTGCTCATTTATTCATTAACTCATCGTACATATACATGCATATTATGAATAGAGTGGCCATACAATTTGTTGTCCATAAGCAGGACACTTCTGAGAGTGAAAGGGGGCATTAGGAGCAGCAAACGCAAAGTAGGCTTTTCCTCCGCAAACCATCAGGAGCTAACCACCAGGTATCATGTTCCTAAAATCCGGAAGTTTTAAAATAACCTAGTTAACTATCTCAGGACAAAAAAGGAAGGGAAAGAGTTGATTAGAAGGAAGGGGGAGGCTTCTGTATACCATTGCACCTTTTAATAAAAAACAACCCCCACCTCCAGACTGCAGGTTTATTGGGTGCTAAGTGCGCCCTGGCTGTAATCTGCTACTTTCATGGAATTCACCCACCCTGTCTTGCTTGGTCCTGATTTTCTAGAAATTGTGCCTCTATTTTGTTTCCTTATTATCCTTAGATATTTTTTAATTGAGATATAATTGACATAATGTTTTATTAGTTTTAAGCATACTGTGGACATTTAAAAAAATATTTTTAGCTTTTGCATTTGTTTTATTTTGGACCAATAGCATACTTCTGACTCTCATCTTTGTTACTATTTTTCTTTTATTTTATCTTCACTTGAGGATATGTTTATTGATTTTTGAGAGAAAGGAAGGCAGACAGAGAAACATCAATGTGAGAGAAACATTGATTAGAAACACCAATCAGTTGCCTCCTGTATGTGGCCCAACTGAGGATGAATACTGCAACCTAGGTGTGTGCCCTGACCAGAGACTGAACCTGCAGCCTTTTGGTGTGTGGGATAATGCTCTAACTGAGCCACCTGGCCAGGGCACTATTTTTCTTATTTTATAGTTAGATTAATTTGATTTCCAGACCATTCTCTAGGCAAAATCGGTTAGTTATTTCTTTTGATCACTTGAGAAGGAGGCCTCCTGGGTAAGAGGTGACAGCATGTGCTTTCCATTCCTGTCCAGTTGCTCAAGTCACAGGTGTTGTAGGTGCTTTTCTTGGATTATAAAGCATCTGAAAGGAGCGCAGACTTTCACCTCAGATCTGGGTCTTGCCAGTTTGGGGGGACAAGTGTACATGACTCCCAAGGCAGAACAGCCATGCCTGTTTCCCAGCATCGCTGCTTTAGCACTGGCCTCTTCAAAGGCTATGAGCGTGGCCAGTGGAGGGGTGAGAAGTGGAGGGAGGGGATGCCCTTCCCTCATGTAACAGACAGGATGGCAGGCTGAAGGGACTGTTTTGGAAAGAGTCATTTTGTTTTGTGGGTAATAGTCCCCTCCCTTTCTGAAATCTATACCTAAGAGTACAAAATATGGGAGTGTGTGTTTGCTGGTAGTCAGATCAAAGGTTCCCAGGGGGTTAAACTACCTGAAAAGGGAAAGGAGGTGGAGTAGCTCTCTGCAACCTGACCTCTCCACTCTCTCATTGTAACCAAGTTTTTGATAGGTGACTAGAAAGCCACAGGCTTCCCAGGTGCTTCTGCGATGGCATGTGAGTATCTGTGTGTGGATATGGTAAAGTTGGGCTACTGGCGGTGGACAAAACACAGTAACATATACGCTAACATAAATATTGAAATAGATGGTTCATCGTTCATCAGAGCCACTTCGTTTAGAATCTCTTTGTTCAGGAATAATGAATGTAACTATTGACCAATATTGTTTAAAAGACTGGTATTTGTGGTACCAAAGGTAAGCATAACCTGAGTAACTCCTTGACCCTTTGCAAATATTTACAGGTTGAAAGAATATGGTTTGACAAAAGAGCCAAGTGATTTTGAAGTGGTTTACTTTTGGGTTTTCCTACAGTTCAGAAGATAACTAATCTGTGAAAAAGTGAAGGCTTTGCTTGTAGGGGTATAAACAATTATTCTAAACCTCATTCTTTTCCTTAAGTTTTATTGTACATGTTATTGCTTTGTTGTTTTTAAGGTTTTGGAAACGCAGAGCCTGGATGAATTTTTTTTGAGGGAGGTTGCTGATAGCAGTAATAGTGTGACACATTATGCTGCTATGAATATATTAAAGCACTTTAAAGTATTTTACACATTTTGGCATTGTGATTAAAAATATGTGGTCAGCATAAAACTACCTCTTCTTAGAATAGATGTTTAGTTAAAAATATATCCTATGAGCTTATCAAAATAACTGTTAGAAGTCATATCTATGTATGGTGAAGAACAACCTCCTCCAAATAAATGTTTTCATGGAAACAACAGCTTGTTGCTGGATTTCCTCTTCCATTGTACGGCTCTTCTAATAATGTCATACATTTACAACAGGACTGATACCTTTAATTTTCCGTCCTTTTGTACAGTTAAGTGCTGGCTGTAATCTTCTCCAGGCTTAAAGAATGACACATTCAAGAAGTCTTTGACAGTGTTTAAACACCCCTTATCAAAACTTAATTTCCATGAATGATTGATTTTGGCATTTGATGGAAGGCTAAAGAATGTTCAATTACCCCATTTTCATGTGCTAATGAAGCCGAAAGTGACTTAAGGGGCTTTCTTTACGCTGGCGCAGCCTGTTTGGATATGCACATGAGCTCTTAGGTTTCTCTCCCAGGGTTTGTCTCTACTAAAGTTGTTTCATTGGGTAACTGTGGCGAATCTGTCTTCTCGGCCACAGGACTTGGCCTTCCTCCGAAGAGCAGACTGAAATTTGTGAAGCTGTCAAACTAGGCGTTTAATTTCAAGGTAACTTATTTTGTACAAATCTTCCAGGATCTTGCAAAATCGATGAGGTTTAGGTTTTCTATTTATTCACAGGACTTCCTTGGATGTCAGGTTTTGAGTAGAATCAATACCAAAAAAATGTTTTAAATTGAAAAAAAAAAGCAAATTTTCATTCCAGACTTTGGGTTTAGCAGCTTCAACGTTAGATTCAATTGTTTTACACACTGCACTAGACTTTTTGTTAAAACATTTAGTTCCAGCCTGGCTGGAAATATAAAATTTAAGGATATCCTGCCCTCTTTCTTGAGGGGAGTGTTGAATGAGGAAGAAGAAAATTGCACCATAGGAAAATACATAGATTCTCCCCACTAAAATATATGCTATTTGTAGCTTTAAATATTGATGTTTATGCTATTTGTTCTTCTATAGTCATCTTCAATACAATTTTAACATTAGAAACCAGAAAACTTTATAGCTTTAGATATCCTTAAGGATTGAGATTCCCTGGGGGTTTCTGATTCTGTAGATTCCAGAAAGGTTACGTCTCTGGCTTCTGAAGACCTCTGAGGCCCGAAGGAACTGACCAGTTGCTTCCATGACCCCAGATGAGCCACGTGTAGCCTCTTCAGTCCGAAACCACAACAGTCCTCATCCAAACTGTTTACCGCTTCCTCACAGGTTCCACTCCTTTCTGGTGAAGGTGTCTGACTCCTCTGAGCGTGGAAAGTGCTATATTCCTAGGAGATCAGATTCTTGTTTAGACTGAGGCAAACATGCTGTGTGTAAACACTTAAGCCTCCCTCCTTATGAGTGTGTTCAGACTCAGCCAAGACTGATGTTGCCCTTTCCCCCCCTTCCCTGCCCCCGTGTTTTTCTCTTCCTCCCTTGGGTGGATGGTAGGGATGACTTTTCTACAGGACAACTGAGTAATTGATTACTGACTCTTGGCATAATCTTTACTTTTGTGGGAAGGGGGAGACATGTCAAAGGAAAGAAGCTGCTTTGCCTCCTCAAAGGACCCCTGCCTACTGAGCTTGCAATTGTGAGCATTAAATAAATTTACCATGTGGATTGAACCTAACCTCTGATTAAACTGAAGCTAGAGATTCTGTTAAAGTGTCATTTAACTTCAGATATCATTTTATCATCTCTATGTATGCAGAAGACACCTTCCTTTTTTTTCCACCCTCTAGTTACTTATACATATCCTATTGCCCCATCAAAAAAAGAGGGAAGAAAATAAGATACCCCCAAAGTATCCTCTGGGCTCTGGTAGAACACAAATGGAGAAATTGCTCTCCTCCTTCTGTCACCTCCAGGTGAAGACTTGTCCTTGCCCCAGCCACCCCTGTTCTCCCTCAGAAGCTGCCTGTCTGCTCCTACATAGGCACTGCGTTGTAGCAGACAAGAGCAGTGCACTGGAGGGCAGGACTTCTCCCACGCCGTCTCTACTTGGACAGCAAAGCAAAGTCATTTCATTCCCTGGGCCAGGGTGTATGACAGTAAGTACTTTTTTAAAGAAAGATTTTCTTTATTTTTAGAGAGAGTAGAAGGGAAGGAGAAACACCAATGTGTGGCTGCCTCTCGAGCACCTCCCACCGGGGGCCTAGCCCAAAACCCAGGCATGTGCCCTGACTGGGAATTGAACCAGCAACCCCATGGTTTGCAGCCTGTGCTCAATCCACTGAGACACACTGGCCAGGGCTGATAGTAAGTTTTAAGTGCCTAGGGTTTCTTCTAACTCCCACATTCAGTGATAGGTTCTGCCACTTGCCTCTAATTTGAAAGGTGTACTGACAGAAAACACACTGCACTCAGATTAACTGTTATTTGCAGGTTCCCCGATGTGTTTCACTAGCGCCTAGCCACAATTAGAGCTGACCTATTTTCCTTCTGAGCAATTGCACTCTCATTTGTTCTTAGTTTGCTTCATTACCCCTTTACATGTTATTTAGGAGTTGGTGAATTCAAAGATACTTGAGACAAAGGCAACTACCATTTTTGTTACAGTACTATTTGAGGAGACTCTTCATGTAAAATTAACTCTATTACATCTTCCAAATTATATCTGATTAAAGATAAGGGGGAATTGGCTATTAAAATTATATTCAAAACTCATTTTCTTGATACTTTTGATCTTCTTAACTTTTTAAGACTTTTAAATAAAGGGTGGCAATATATACATTTCCCACATTATCTGGACTTTTTCCTACGTCTTTATTTCTTCAGACCCTTTCCTACTGCCATTCCTCACCTGAGGGTCAGCAAGTCAGGGCTTGCCTCACCACTCCTTTTGGGTTGCACTGGTCAGCCTTCTCAGTATTTTCCCAAACTCAACTCACCAGAACTTTCTCCGGCTCCAAGCTCTCCCAGGGCCAGATCTTCCTCCACAATAGCATCAACCTAAGCTTCTTAACGCACAAGCTGCTACACCCTGTGAGGGCGGGGCCAAGCCTGTCCTCTGCCCCACTGCACCCCTTACACTTGCTGGGTGTGTTTGTTCAGTGAAAAAATGTACCATTTTGAGGAATTTTCTTTTTATCTCCAGAACCTCTAATGATTTTATGTTCGTTATACGCAAACTAAACTCCAAGCACCTTAATCCTGCATTCTTGTCAAAGCCTTTTAGGAAATGACCCCAATGGTTCTCACATAATTCACACTGGTGGGAATTCTTTCCCAGGCTTACCTTCCTTCCTGTCCTTGTGCAGAACTGGGTACCTAGTTCCTTAAGGCCTTCCTGTAGCTGCACTGGACACCGCCCCCCACCACACTTTAGAAATCATGCTTTACTTTGCTCTTAGTGTCCTCTTTATAAAACCCACAAGCACTTACTGAATATTTACTGCCTACCTGGTACAGGATACAAAGTAAGTCAAGCAGTCCCTGCTTTCTAGGATTTTCCTCCCTCCCCTGATGGCAGGCAGGAAGGCAGGGATAGGCCCGGTCAGGTAAGATCTTATTGCAGGAGGGAGGGCCAGTGTTTGGTGGTGTGGTGTTCCTACAGTAAGGGTGAAGACTTGGAGACTGCCTCGTTATTCACAGATCCCTGCTTCTTCAGGCTTTGCCTGGTGCTTTGTTTAAAATAGTTTTGTGATTACTGGCAACCTCTCTCCCATCTTGCTTGCCTTGTCTTCCTCCTACCTGGAATTTCCTCCCCTTCAGTTCTGCCTTTCACCAAGGTCCAGATTGAACACTACCTTCTTCAGAGAGCTACAGCCAGTTCGTGGCCAGAAGTCATCTTTCTCTCCTAAAGACCCTGGAGACCGAATGTACTGCTATGAACATTCTGCCCAGTGATGGCATTTTTCCCTCCGTCATGCTACAATCGCCTGTCTTAGTCACTATCTTCATTATGATCGCATCTCCTGGAACACTCCGTGGGGGCTGTTATGCAACTTGATTTTGCTTCTCAGCGTAAATTCACTTTAACAAAAGATATGTGAAGCAAGGATATTGAACAAATTCCAAATGAATGAAATCCACCTGAGTTATACATGTGACAGTCAGGTTTTAAAATGTTACTTACATGCTTCAAAGTGGATTCATTAGAGTTCCTATTTATAGTGCAGTAAACATTAATTTGGGTTTTTAGGATGACTTTCTTTTACTTCTGGTCCAGAGAACTAACTGGAACACACCAAGACAAAAAAATTAGAAGGCTACAAATTTACTTAGGTGAGTAATTAGCACCTTTTATGTAATTCCCCCAGAGTTATGTTGTGTTTATATTTACCTACATATTCAAAACTGTAGTAAAGGAGGGAGAGGTTCAGAAAATATATCTATATATGTATATATGGAGGAAAGGAAAAAACTATTAACAAGGTAGAGAACAAAATGAATCAATAAATCAGGAAAGAAGGCACTGACGTTAAAGAAGGTAACAGAAGGGGACAGAGGGCAGAGAAAGTGGCTGACCCTCTGTCATGAGGAAATGGGATTTTCTTTCCCTTCTGAATAGCTGAGTCACCAACAGGGCAGGTGGGAGTCCACAGAAGTCCGACAGCTATGGGGTCGAAGTGTGCCCAGCCCCTCTCTTGGTGGAGTGTGGGGAGTCTGGGTTAGGCCCTTTGCAAGCTAATTTAGCTTGTATAATTAAGTCTCACAGCTTGAGAGACACAAGAATTCTCAGGGCACTGTCCTGCAGGCCTTTTTAATCCTTTATTTTTTTCCCCTTAAGAAGCAGAACTTTTTTTTTCAAAGAAGAGCTTACTCAGTATCTCAATAAATAAAATATATAAAAGTGCTAGCTTAATGTTACAAACAATATGCAAATAATATACACTTATTTTATATATTTAAATTTAAAACATGTATCTATTTATTATGAGATGAATCAATTCAAATCTTGTTGAATCCCAAATATGAAATCTATGGTTATGGGTGGTAGTTATAGCCTTATATCAGCCCAGGAACCAAGTAATTTCGGTGTGTTATTTTGTGTTCACTTTATCAAATCAATCCATTCCAGAAAACTATATTGTCTAGTTCAGTTCAACTTATCATAAGACTTGGTAATTTTGTTATATCTACCATTAAATTCTGTTTGTAAATTTTCCTTTTTTTATTTCTGACTTTAAGACCAAAACACACATAAAACATGAATGCTGAAACCACTGCTATCTGCCACATTCCACCGCAGACCTGTTGTTATCACAATGTGCCTGTTGTGTCAGGAGTTCTTTGTTATTGCACAACTTCCTTTTGGCAGAGAATCTGCAAGGGGCAATGCCCTGAGCCTGTTCTGGGATCTCAGGGAGCTCAACCCGTGGGAACTGGAGGTCCATTTACATGGCTTTACATGCATGGGCTCGCTCAGGGATACAGTTTTTAAAAAACCCATAAAAAGCAATTGGCCTTCTAATCAGTAATACACATCTGTGGCATTGTTAATCCCTGTGTAGCATCTCATCTTTATTATTCTCTTTCATTTTATCTTTTTGTCTTCAAGTAGTTCTCTCTGTTTGTTTACTTTGTATAGATTTTATTTAAGGAATTAGGTTGCATTTTTACAGACAAAAAGATATCTTTTTGTGTATCTTTGTATATCTTTTTGTGTATCCTTCTGTGTATCTTTTTACCCAAGATACACAGAAGGCTGAAATTTCTCACTTTTTGTAATAGACACTTCCGGTGATAACACTCTGAGAAACTTGACTTTGGCCAGGCCTCTGGGGAGGGAAGTTGACACTACTTTGGGAAGGCCTGATGTTGACTATAGTTACCAGAAACCTAAAAAGTCACTTTGGTCCCTTTTTTTTTTTTCACGAGACCTGAATTCTTTAATCAGTCTCTAGACTAGTATACAGAAAATGTTTGGGTCCTACCTTCCTGCGATAGAAGTAGGAGGGTGGGGTACGCATGGAGTAAGCCTTGTGTATGTGAGGAGCAGTGTGGGCTATGCCAGTCTCCCTGATTAGCTCCACTCACAGTCAAGGACCCCTTCTTTCTCTCCCGTGTTCACTCTCTATCCTGGGAGAGCAAGAGCTGGAGTCAGAAGTTCTCGTTTCGCTACTTGCACATATTGATATTTCTACTATTCATCAACAGTGTTGTTTCCAAATGGAGTGACTTAGAAGTAGCTCAAGGTACTTGACTGGTGTGGCTCAGTGGATTGAGCGCTAGCCTATGAACCTGAAGTTTGCAGGTTCCATTCTTGGCCAGGTCACATGCCTGAGTTGCTGGCCAGGTGATCAGTTGGGAGTGTGTGAGAGGCAACCGATTAATGTTTCTCTTAGACTTTCTACCTCCCTTCCCCCTCTCTAAAAACAAATAAATAAAATCTTAAAAAAGAAAGCTTAAATATGTGTATGTTTGAAAATGCTGGTTTATTTTTAAGTTTTGGAGTTTGTTTTCTGCTTTTTTTTGTTAGCTGGATGAACAGATATGAAGTTAGATGGATGGGATCTGCCATGTCTTTTTTTTCCTTTAGAACTTACTCTTGAACAATAGATCCTTGGTATTTGCATGTCCATCACCGTTCCAAATCCTTCATAAACAAATAATTTTATAGGCGCCTGTCCTAACTAAGCTTATTTTTACCATGCATGTAAACTGCCTTTTGACCTTTCCTTAAAGTTTCATCTTTTGTTCAAGAGTCATTGTCATGAATAACTAACACTTTTTATCTTATGAGTGCTGCCAGGCATTTGGGAGGAGCTCACATGTGCCAGCAGGGATACTGATGCTGCAGGGTTTGCCCACTATGTGGTCTCAGACCAGGCCCTCCACCAGGTGAACAGCCCCCTGCCTGGGCCTTTGTGGTGTTACACACAGATCTGTGGGAATGGATGACTCAGCGTCCTGCCCCAGGAGAATGGTTTGTCAGAGACCTTCAGGTTGCTCAAAAATGTCAAAATCACTCTGAATGGTTCAAACAGCAAATATTAGATCTGCTTTTTAGCATGATCTGCCCCTCCACTCAATTCCCATTTTTAAGACAAAAATCTGTAGGCTACAACAGGGATTGGCAAACCTTTTTTTTTTTCTATGACAGCCAAATAGTAAATATTTGGCTTTCTGCGTGTCTCAGTCCGCTCAGTCTGCCATCACCAAACACTGGGGACAGGGTGGATTCCAGCCTCATCCGTCTCTGGTGAGAGATCTCTTTCTGGCTTAGCCATCCACATGGGGTGGGGGAGGGTAGAGGAGGGAGAACAAGCTCTCTGGTATCTCCTCTAAGGGCACTAATCTCTTCACAAGGACCCCACCCTCAGGACTTAATTGAAACCTAATTATCTCCCCAAGGCTCCATCTCCAAATACTGTTACATTGACAGATGCAGGCTAGGGCTTCAACACATGAAACTTTAGGGGACAGAGTTCAGTCCATAAGCCACAGGCCACGCTATCTCTAGCGTGCCTATTCTGCCAGTGTAGCACAAAAGCAACAAAAACATTTCAGTAAATATGCTGAAATTTGAGTGTCATGAATTTTCATGTGAAAACTTGTCACAAATTCCTCTTCTTTTGATTTTTTTCCAACCATTTGAAAAATGTAAAACTCAAACTGAGCTCATGGGTCATACAAAACAAGCAGCAGACCACATTTGGCCTCTGGGCCATAGTTTGCCAATCCCTGACCTATGAGGCAGGACTTGTCTGGTCCCTTCTTGCTTCTCTGACCTTCTCTTACCACTCCCCTTCCTTGCCCTTGGCCCAGCCTCTCTGTTGTCTGCCATTCCTTCCCAGGCTCCTTTCCCTTGTCCCCCCCGTGTCCCAAGGACTGGCCCTCTGCCTTTATTGGGTTTAGTCACCTCCTCACAGGAGCCTTTCCTGCTGGACAAATCTAAGAGAGTCTCCTCCTTCCTCTTTCCCCATCCTGTTACCCTGCTTTCTTCTGTCATTTCATAGCTCTTGTCACTGTCTAAATGCGTATATCTCTTTGTTTACTTATTTGCTGTCTGTCTCTTCAGCCAGAATGCTGATTTAAGGAGGAATTTATTTGCCAAGCTGCTCACTGTTATGTCCCCAGTGTCTGGAACTCTTTCTAGCATACAAAAGATGCTCTAAAAATACTTGAATAAAAAATATTGAAGAAATAAATTACTTGAATAAATGCAAATGGTGAAATATTTTAGATTTTTTAAAACTTTGAAGCCAGGTTATTTTAATCCTGAAGGTTACCTACCTTCAGGATGTAATTACCCTACTGCTGTCACATTTCTAAATTTCAGATTCATCCTGAAGGCAGAAAGTGTTGCTGCTGTTGTTTTTTTAATAGAGCCTTAAAGGGCAGCAGTCAGTTTTCTGGTGACAGGTCTCTCTCTCTCTCTCTCTCTCTCTCTCTCTCTCTCTCTCTCTCTCAGTAGCCAAAGTTGTTGTGACCAAAGCTGATGACAGGCTAGTTTTCGCTTGTTTTGTCTATCATTGTGAGATTCAGTTGCGGGAAGAGAAGGAGGTCCAGGGACATAATAGGTTCATAGAGTTCAAGACGCAGCCTCCAGGGATGCCCAGTGAATTTCCTTAAATGTAAAAGAACAGCCTGGCCCTTGGAGTGACTAGTGGTCATCTAGAGGCCGCCCCCTCCCAACCCCCACCCCAAAGGGTCCCTTTTCTGGGACGGATAACTCAAAGGTGGGGAAGTTTCATTTCTTCCTTTCTTTTACAAGGTGGTAATCTCTTAGCTGCCTATGGAAATAAGGCTGCTTTGAAAGAGGAGCTTTACACATTGTAAACTTTTCCCCCAGGGCAAGTCAGCCATCCTTAATGCTTCTTGAAGTTAAAATTTCTTTCCTTTCTCTCTGATTTTTTTTTTAACTTTGGTTAACAAAGTAGAAAGTGAACTTTTCTGCACTTATTAAAAAGTGCTACTTTGGTAAAGAAACATGTCTGTGTTCTTTTCCCCTATAAATGTGTAAAATCATTAGTTTGGAGTTTGCGTTAAAATAGTTCATACTCAAGATTTAAATGAAAGACAAGCTGCTAAAGGATAAATCTAATGTGTCACCTTTCCTGTAAGAAAGAGGGAACAATGAGACTATTTGTATCTGCTTCTGTTTGCTAAAGGGAAGTATACAGAAGACAGCAGTAACCACGGTTTCTGATGGACAAGTGGGAATGTGAGGGGCTGGTTGGGAAGGGCAAGGCTGGAGACAGGATCAAATGTGAAACTCTTCCCTGTATATCTTTTTATATTATTCTGATTTTTTAATCATATATTGTGTTCCCTATCCAAAAGTGTAAAATAAAAATAAATCTTTTCTAAATTCCCAACTCTTTTTCTGATGTTGACATTAACTCTTCCAGTGTTTTTTTTTTTTTCCTTTTTTTTTTCATTGAGGGAGGTTGAAAAATTGTGGTAAAATACACATAAAAAATTATCATTTTAACCATTTTTAGGAATGCAATTCAGTGGCATTCCTTATGTCCATAATGCTGTCCAACCACCGCCAGTATCCATTTCCATAACTTTTTCATTGTCTCAAACAGAAGCTCTATATGCATTAAACCATAACTCCCCTTGCAACTGCTGGTAACCTCTATTCTACTTTCTGTCTCTGTGATTTTGGTTATTTGAGGTGCCTCATAGAAGTGGAATCATACAGTATTTGTCATTGTGTCTGAATTCTTTCACGTAGTGTAATATCTTCAAGATTCATGAATGTTGTAGCATATCATGTATAGAATTTCATTTTTATGACAAAATAATATTTTACTGTATGTATATACCATGTTTTGCTCACCCATTTATCTGTTGATGGACATTTGAGTTGTTTCTACTTTTTGGCTATTATAACTGGCACTGCTTTCTTACTACCATTATATACTCAGGGTGTATAATAATTTGCATTTTATCTTTCTCCCCCTTTAGACTGGGACCTTTGAGAGTAAAGGTCATGTCTTGTGTGTCTTATTATGTCTCTGCTCAGTACAGGTACAGTAACAAGCAGTAACAAGTATTTAATAGGCACTTAATACATATCTGTCAAGTGACAAAACTATGGAAAATGAGTTTTAATGTCTACTTCATAAAGGACAAAAGAGAATTCAAAGGTATTTGTTCAGCTCTGTCAACTTTGAAGGGCTGATCTTGTTTATTTGGAATTAGTTTTAAGTTAAAGCACATTTAGATGATAGGAAGTCACTGCAGAAATGTAGCCATTTTCCAAACACAACATGGCAGCCAGAAGGCAATATTAATGAACACAGGCTAATAGAAAACACTCCTGCTCTGTGTGTCTGAGTGTGGGGATGTGGCTCCATGTGAACTGGCCATGGAGGCTGACCTGTGTACCTCCATCCTACCCCTGCCGGAGGGCACCATGTTAAGAATAAAGCGCCTAAGTTTAGAAACAGGCAAAGGGAAGCAGGATGGGGTTTGTGGTGAGTTCATGCAGTTGCTTGGCCAGGCTGACCCTAGGCAGATGTCCCCTCAGCTCTCAATGATGGATGATGGGGCAGCTTCGATCAAGTTGAACAGTCCTGTTTCCAAGGCCAGCTGCCAGAGCGTTTTTTTCTTTTTGCAAACTCTGAAGGGATGCTGTTAGCGGCAGCCCCTTGTGGTTGACTCTGTCGGTAGTGGTGATGTTGTTGGAAACAGGGGCAGAGGAAGCGCCAGGACCACTTTTAGAACGAGAAATAAAGGGTGTGGTGGGCTGAGAAAGGGGTGTGGGCAGGGGTGGGAAAGTTCTCTTGTTCTGTTGAATGTAGGAAAATGATAATGAACATGGTGGAACAGCGGAGCTGTAAAGAACTGTACTGATAATCTAGTCCAGATTGTTGGATTTGCTGGTGAGGAACTTAATAGATGAGGTTGCTAAGGAGGTCTTGTATGTGGCCATGTTGGGCAGATACCAAGACATTTTCCTTTGAACCTCTCAGCCTTTATGAAACAACTTGATTTCCTAGTGGTGGCTGTTCAACAGAACACCATTTGTTGTTTTTCCTTTTTTTTTTTTTGACAAAGCTGGAATGAACAAACATTTGACTCTAGAAGAACAGTTTTGCTAGTAATAGAATGCATAGTTATTAAAATGGTTTTCGCTAATGTATTTATAGTATTTTATAAGAACAATTAGATTTAAAGAAAAATTAATGACAGTGCAGGGAGTTTCTGCTGTTATTAACATCATAGATTAGTATGGTTCATTTGCTACAATTGATGAACCAATAACAATATCTTCTATTAACTAAAGTCCACACTTTTTTCAGATTTCCTTAGTCTTTACCTAATGTCCTTTTCCTATTCCAAGATCCCATTAAGGATACACATTATATTAATAGTCATGTCTCCTTAGGCTCCTCTGGCCTGTGATAATTCCTTGGACTTGCCTTGTTTTTCATGACTTTTGACAGTTCTAAAGAGTTCTTGGTCAGGTATTTTGCAGAATGTTCCTCAATTGGAATTTGTCTAAATTTTTTTTTTCATGATTAGACTGGAGTTATGGGCTTTGGGAGGAAGACCACAGCAACAGAGTGCCATTTCATCATACCATGTCAAGGGTACATGTAACCACTGTGGCTTACCACTATTGGTGTCAGACTTGGTCACCTGACTGAGGCACTGTCCACCTGTCAGGTTTCTCCGCAGTCTCCCCGCCTCTACCATTCTGTGCTGTCCTCTTCGGAAGGAAGTCATTATGCACAGCTGATACTGAAGGATCCGGAGTTATGTTCTGTTGCCTATTTGAGCAAAGTGTCCACATAAATTACTTGGTGTAGAGGGTTTTAATATTCTAAGAGAAACATAACCTTTTATATGTTCTTTACTCACATAAATTTAGTCAGGTGGCATCTCAAAATCACATCAATAATTGAAATACAGGAAAATTGCAAATATTGAGTAAATCTATAGCTTTCAATTATTTCTTCCCCCAACATTTTTTTTAATTAGAACAAAAAAATTGATTAACTTCCATTTTCATTTATCTGTAGTCTTCCATTTTAGCTACCTAAAAATGGAATGGATGGAGGAACAGATGTGAATATTCCACATAGTGGTGATTCAGCCCCTAAGTAACAATGATGTATTATGTTCATTACTGGCTTAATTCCCTGTTTTTCCTTTTGAAATTTTACTTAAGATCAGGAGAGAGAGAACCAGCATCTACTTGTATTCCTTGTATACCAGGCAGTTTACATTTGTATTATCAGAGTAGAAACTTAGAGAGATGGCTGGGTGGAATGTGTGCATGTTTGTGTGGTAGTAGGGGGTGGGGGTTGCAGTGTATTTCCCCCTTTCCAGGACAGAGAAGCTGAGACTTGGAGGGAGAAGCGGTTTGTCCAAAGTTTGTACCTACTAATCTGGATCCAGTGCAGGTCTGCAAAACCCATGAGTGCTCTTAGTACCTGACTGTGCATCCCACACCCGATTTCTTGTTCTTATCCTTGATTGTGAAGTTGGTGGAGGTGAAGGGAGGGTTTATCCTGATTCAGAGAAAATTCTAAAGCAACGTTTTTTGCATCCACACAAGATCTCTTTTCTACAACTTGTAAAATTTATAAACTGTTGGACATTACTTATTTGGGCATAACCTTTCACATCTGAATGCGTTTCCAAATGGTAAAAAGAGCACTTCGAGTAGGCCACCCTGCGGTGCCTTCCCAGCAGTCTCACCTGAATTCTCTCTTGGGCCAGCCTTTGCTCATTCTTTTCTGGCTTCACGTCCTCTGAGGACATTGATTCCACTGGTGTGGATTTCGGCTCTTACAAAAGGCTAGCTAGCATTAGTGAGTAGAGGAAAGATGTAGGCCATTCATAAACAGTAACTTATTAAAGATAGTTTTATTTGGGTTTTGATAATCAAAGAAAAACAAGTGTGCACACTAAATCAAGTTGGCAAGTGTGTGTAATCTGATGCCAAGTGTAAACTGAACAGACTTCATACTTACTGACATCAGATTCTTTATGGGGTTTTTTTCTTTTTTTTAAGTACTTCCAGTTTCCTATGTTTGGGTGGTTTCCCTTTTTGACCTCCTCCCCTACTCCCATTCAGTTTCAACAGAAGATGCTGAGGATGGAGGAAAAGCCAGCCAAGACTGTGTACAGGGTGGCAATGCAGGACTTACACCAGTGTTCCTTTGATTGAAATTTGCCTCAGTCGCTAGGACTGTCCCCTTGAGCAGAGAAAGCCAGATGCGGTTGGTGTTCTCTGTGTTTACCTTAGGGGCTCTTATTCCTTTATTTGGGGGCAAAAGGAAGCCTTCTACTGGTGTCATAGGAAAAGGTAATGCTGGTCAGGCCATTAATTAAGAAACAAAAGAAACATGCTCATTTTATGCCTGATGTTTCAGTTCCCTCCTATCTAAAATGGGAGTTACAGTATCTGCCTTCCCACCCAAAAGTCTGGTATAAAGATGAAATAGGATGAGAAAGAGCAATTAAGAAGTTAAGATGCTGCACAGCATAATGTTGTTGTTGAAAGAGCAAACTATTCTGGCCGAATTAGAAATGTGAAAGTCCGTGTAAATCTTCTAGCTATTTAGGCAAATACCCTTAAGCAATAAATAGAATATTGAATATCAATCACTTTTCCTTAAAGATTCAAGGTTATCATCGTGAAAATTGGTTACAGAATTGTTCACAGTCTCCGGTATACAATTTAGAAGGGGGCTGTCGTTCTGTGGCCTGCTCACTGGTTACCTAAACAAGGAGAGAGGTACTGTGTTTTGTTAGGGGAACATCTACCTACCTATTTATTGTGAGAACAAACCGGAATGTTAACTTGGGTATAAGGAATGTTAACCTAATAAAAGCAGACATTCACTCCCTTACCCCCACCACAGGATGGAAGGAAGGAAGGAAGGAAGGAAGGAAGGAAGGAAGGAAGGAAGGAAGGAAGGAAGGAAGGAAGGAAGGAAGGAAGGAAGAAAAAAAGAAAAAAGGTAGAAAGGAAAAAGAAAGACATTGCTCAAGATGCGTCCTCCATTCTACATGGCTCCAGGTTGCTGTGCCCTGTTCCAGTTCTTAATCGTGTGTGCTGCTTTTCCATCTTTCTCTCGCTGAAAGACTGTCAGCTGCCCCTCTTGTGTTATTAATGTGGTTTCCTTCATCCTTTCTGATTGCTTGTTCTCATTTTCTGCTTTGCTGCTTGGAAATGCCGTTAACTTGTTAACACTGACTTTGACATGGAAGTCAATGACCGTCGCTGGGGAATTGCCAGGGTTTGCGGATACTACCTTGGTTGCCACTCTCTTCATTATTGGGTCTGTTGAGTTATTCTTATTTTTTTTCTTTTCCTCTGCTATGATGTTTTTTTCTATGAAGTTTATTTGATTCTGGCACTTTACTGAGACTGCCTTAGTATTTAATAGTGGCTTGGATTTTAGTGACTTAAAGTAAGTTCTGATCAGCCCTCAGCTCCTCTAGGAAGCTTTCCTTAAATAGGCAAGGGAGGTAATTTTTCTTCACTTGCTAGAACTTGGCTTAATTCTGTGTCTTATCATCTCTGCCAAGTAAGTTGCATTCTTAGCTCTTCCTTTGGGTGGGAACCACACCTGTTGCCTGAAAAAGCCTGTTCTTTGAACACCCTTTGCATACTTCTGTCCCCATTTTACACACAAGGAAATGGACTGGTTGCAGTGACACAGCCCGCATGGCTGGAGGCAGGGCCTGGACGGTTGCTTATGTAATCTGCTGGTATCTGACTCCCCACTGTCTTTCCACTGCATCTCACCTGTGACGTGAATCCTTACTTTTTCTCTGATAACAGATCCAGGAAAACCAAGGCACGAACCTACATGTCTCCTCTTAAACGGACATATTTCCGAAGACCGCCTTCCCCTGTGAGCCAAACCTAGCGGCCCTCTCAGGTGACCACAAACCCCCCACATTAAATGCTAGAGTTTGTGTGCCTGTGGCTGTGGTTATAACTTTCTTCAAAGCTTCAGAGATCTTTGGCCTTTAAAAAGTTGTTAGGTCCTGATCTATTACCATTTATACACTGAAGATAACATTTACCCCCACCTAATTAGTACCATGTCCTAGTCAGAGGACACACACCTCACCGTAGTCGCATGGTATGATGAGAGATTGAAATCGAAATTTTGAAATTGTCATGGACTGCTCTTCTGTGAAAGGAAATGAGTTTTCTTCTGAGACAGACATGTGACATTTGAAAATGTCATTATACTATAAATTCAAGCTATTATTTTCTGCGTTCTTAATCATCTGTCCAGCAGAAGTCACACAAGAAGGTGTGGAGCTTTTTAAATTTCACTGAATCTGAGTCTCTCTTCCTCTATCCAGTACAGTACAGATGAAAGCACTGGTTTTTCCATGGGGGAAGGAAGAGAATTGACACTGATTTTTACCACAGCTACGAACACCAGACACTGTGTTTAACTCAACTTTCCAGAAGGTTGCCATGCTCTAGGTAGTGAAATCGCTATTTCTTCTTAACCATCAGATTCGCAGTTAGAATACGTGTTAAGTAATAAAGTAATATATCCATGGTCATAAAAAAAATAAAGGGAAATGGAAGTGGTTCTGTGCAGAGGAAGGTGACTAAGATCTAGCACTTGGGAGTGAACCCCACAGCCTGCCACGGACTCCATTTCTTACCGCTCTGCAAGGTAGGGCTTCTTTGACCTCTGCCAGAAAAGAGAAGAATATGTAAAAGTGATGATTTAAAACTAAGTCATGCTGCATGTAGTGGAGATCTTTTTTAAACAAGCGCACCATGTCTGGGCTATCTGGTAAAGCTGAAATATGTTATCAATCAACTTCTTTAACATTTAAAAGGAGAAAAGAAGGGGAGGAGCAGTGGAGATGGAGACCTTATGTTAAGTTTAAAAAGCACTAAAGGCCTAAATGTTAAAATGCAAAATTGTTATTGTGTAATTGAGGCTCTTCCACAGCTGTATTCCTTTGTGTTGTTGAATCCATTAATTTTTATGCCATATGCTTGACATAATGCATAGCACAAAATAATCCAGAAGCATGAGCAGACTGAATTTGCCATAGACAGTGCATAGCTTTCTGCTCGCTGACATCCCTCAGGTTTCTTATGCTGGCAATTTTTTAAGATTCAAAACATCTAATTAGTGTTTATTACCCATAGTGAGGCAAGTTAGGGACTGCACTTCTTTTTTGAATTGTTTTCTTGTTAAAATGCAGATTTGTAATATTCAAATCTTGAATCTGCTTCCTAAAAGAAACATTTTACTATGAGGCTAACAGTCTGCTTAGCAGGGTGAGGCTCCATTGAGAGGAGAGAGATATATAACAATAATTTTCAGTTCTCTCCTAAGAAAAAAGAATGATTTAGATCCTTCCATTACTGAAGTCTTAAAGGTGTAGTAACATGGTATTATTATTCATCTTCTTACTATCAAACAGGTATGGTTTGGGGAGTTAAATTGCTTGTTCAGTTTTCTCACAAAGTCAGTTGGCCAGTAACAGACAAAATGAATGTCTTTCTGGTGTTGAGTCATGGAGTGCAATAAGAACAAATAAACATGACTAAAAGTTGGTAATCTTACATACTGGGCACTCAGAAGTTTTGAAATAGACCTTGTGCATTTAGTAAAGTAAGTAAAACATTGCAAAGGCATTCTTTTATTTTCTCTCATTCCTGTTTCTTTATTTCCTTCAACGATATTCTCGAAAATTCTATAACTCACAACTCTACTAACAGGTACCTATAATAGCATCTTTTTCTCTGTGAGCAGCGTTAAGGAAATACATACCGGTAATCAGGCAACTTCTTTGAAAAAAGGTTGCTTTCTTCTTTATTGTAATATACTTTTCAGTACAGGAGGAATCCTGTTTGTGTATTTGATTTAAAGAGCAGAAAACCGAACAATATGTTTTTCTCTGATGCCATGGAGGGGAGGGAGGAGCGTAAATTTCCTGCTCATTAGTGACAGTCAGTGAAGGGGTACTGAGCTGCATCTGGCTGTTCGGCACCAGATGGGTATAACCTAATAATTACTTTCTGAATTCTTACTTAGTTCAGCCCTTAGATATGCAGGTCTTTACTTTCCCTATCTTATATAAAGAGGCATGTGTACATACAAAGATGAATATTTGTAGAAGGGAGACCGTAGACTAAGAATGAAAGCAGATCAAGACAGTCATGGATGAGAAGCAAACAGAAAACTCCCCTTCTGTGGGAAAACATGGAACAGCAAAACCACAGACAGGAAACAGCGCTAAATCTAAACGAGTCACAGCAGTAAGTTTCAGCAAATGGGAAAGAGAATGTAAGATGTGCTGTTTTTACCAGAGACATGTGTCAGAGTTCGAGCATCACCTACCGTAACTTCCATCTTTTCTCCCCCTTGGCCTTCGCTACTTTCATGCTGTTGAAATTCAGATCCCCGCCACCCACCTTATTTTTCCACAATATGTCCTATGTGATCTATTCAGATCTCATTAAACTGATTTACTGGCCCCGCTGGCTCTGCTCACCCTCAGTTTATTCCTACTTTGTTTAAAATTCGGGAAGTGCTGGGGGAGGGGCAGGACATTAATCGCTGCACTTGTGCAAACGGAGTGCCAGCTGATTTATGGCAAAGGTTATAAAGGAAAAGTATTAAGTGTGCTTCATTCCATTTGGCAAAACCATCCTGCACAATGTCCACAGAAACCCCAAGAGTCCTGTTTTGTAGAAAGAAGGGGGGAAAAACTCCACCAAAGATGTGCTCTTCTTCTTTTGAGCATTAATTAAGACTGTAAATCACAGGCCACATG
Source organism: Anoura caudifer (assembly GCA_004027475.1). Lineage (NCBI taxonomy): Eukaryota > Metazoa > Chordata > Mammalia > Chiroptera > Phyllostomidae > Anoura > Anoura caudifer. The sequence continues at coordinate 44,778 of PVKU01001288.1, forward strand.
AAACAACTGTATACGACAGAACGTGGATGGTCCGGGGATTCTGCTGGGCTTGTGTGATCACTCTGAATACCTACACCAAAGCCCTAATGGGAGGGCAGACTTCAAAGGGCAGTTTTGGCATGAAGGAGAGGTCTGCTCCAGCGAGGCAGTGAGACAGCGTTGTAAAGTACAGGCTGCATGGAAAGTAGGTGGTGGGGGACCAGAAGGCAGGGGGAAAGAGGAATGAGAGTGGAGCAGTTCACTGTGTTTTTTCATAGGAGTGCCAGGCAAGTATTGAATAATGTATCATTCTTCTGTCCTAGAACAGTGGTTTTGATTTCATCATTTGGGGAATATGTTCCAAGTGAAAGATTACCTCTATTTTGGGAGAGAGAAAATTATTGCATATGTCTTTTTTTTTTTAACCCATGTGAGTTATCTTTGGCTGCTTGGTTGACCATTTACCACCTCTTACTGCTGAGTTTCAGGCTCATTGCACAAGATTCCTTGGAGTGGGTTTGCAAATAGTAAGTTAATTCACTTCCCTCAGTTCAGGATCAGCTTTCAGGACCCATAGAACTGAGATAGCATTTTATTGGAGAGCTCTTCTGCATTCCTCTTCTACCCCAAAATACATATTGAATACCTGCAATAAATATTTTGCTCTTGTCCTCCTTTTAAGGCTGATGAAACATATTCTTTGCATTCAGCAATAATGTGGCTGATCCTCCATTTTTCTATATACTTCTTTCTCTTCTGGTGGGGCTGATTTTCTGTTGATATTTCCTACATTGAGCTGGTCCAGTGCCTATTGGTCCAATCATGAATATTTTTAGCACAGCAGTTGAAGACTAAGGTTAAGTCCAAGTGTGTGGCTGTGGAACAAGAGTGTAGTGTTAGACCTCCTGTCATGAGTGTGATATTCTAACTAAGGTAATGCAACTGAGAATTATATGTCTTTTCATCGAAAATATTCGTGTCTGTGGGTTGTAACAGCGAATAGTTGAACACGGCTTGAATATCCAATAACAAGGGTTTAATTGAATAAATCAGAATATGTTCATGTAATTGAATACTAAAACACAGTAGAAGTACAGACATTAATGTAGAAATGTGTTTGCACCATCTTAAGTTAAAAATAATAGGTATGTATTATCCTATGTTTGATTTTGTTTTTCCACTGTATTGAGGTATAATTGAAGAAAACCAAACTACACATATTTGCATTGTATAACTTGGTAAGTTTTGACATCTGCAGACACCTGTGAAATCATCACCACAATCAAGATAATAATTCTATCAACCCCTCCAAAAAACAGTTTCTTTGTGCCTTTTTGTAATTCATAACCACCTCTTCTTCTACTTCTAACCACAGGCAAACACTGATTTGCTTCCTGTCACTGTAAATTAGTTTGCATTTTCTACAATTTTATATAAATGGTATTATGCAGTATGTACTCATTTTTTCAGCTTCTTAACTCAGCATAATGATTTTGAGATTTACCTGTGTTATTGAGGTGAAGGGATTAAGCCAAAAAAAAAACACCCCAAAATCCTCATAGACAGAAAACAGTGGTGGTGATGACAAGAGGGAAGGGGGGGGGGGTGGATAGGTAAAAGGAAGGGTTAAATGGTGATGGAAGGAGACTTGACTTGGGTGGTGAACACACAATACAACATACAGATGATGTATTATAGAATTGTATCCCTGAAACCTATGTAATTTTAGTAACCAATGTCACCCCTATAGATTCAATTTAAAAAGATTTAAATAAAATCATACAGGCAAAAAATAAAGATAATTTTTTTAAAAGTTCATTGTTTTGTGTTGTTGAGTGGTAGTCTGTTCAATTCTTGATGGTCATTGTTCTCCTCATATCTCTCACATAGTTCATCTGTTTCCTGGCCTTTCGGAATTTCACCTTAAGGACACTAAACGTATTCAGTCACAGACTCAAGGGGATACTTGTACAGATTTCTTAGCTCTTTCTCTGCATAACTCCCTACTGTTTGGTTTTTGCCACACAAATTCCAACTATGTCTGCCTACTCGTTCTATATTTGGCAGCTCAGGATAATGAGATTGCAGTAGTTTTATTAGTGCCCTTTTTTTGCTGGTATCTGCTAGGTGCCCTCAGACAGAAAGCTGGGCGGATTGTAGGGCTCATCTCATTAATTTTCCATTTTTCAAGGATCACAGTTCTGTGTTGTCTATTCTATAATATTCTGAAAACATTTGTGTCATATATTTGTCCAGTGTTCTAGGTGACTGTATAGTTGGAGAATTGGTTCAGTACCAATCATTCAGTCACAACTGGAAATGTAAGGCACCCATGTGTATTAATTTGTGATAGTGATATCCAATGTTGAGTGAGATTTATTTTTAAAACTCTTATAATGGTTTTCCAAAAAAGGAAGGAAGGTGGTTCTTAGTAGGAATTGTTATCTTCGTATTTCTCAGAGCAAGTAGATTACTTTAACAGTACAAAGTTGGAATGCAAAATAAGAGCACGTTAGTAGCGTGTTTCATATTTCTTTGAAATCACTTTTCATATTTTCTTTAGGAGCTTTCTTCATTGGTTGGAGGAAACCAAATCTACTATCAAATGATTAAAATATTTTCAAATACCAGTTTACAAGATGAGACCCATGCTTCCCACGTAGGCACAGGACACTTGGTTTAGGATGTATGCTCTCTGCTAAATGAGAAAGAAAGGGTCCAGCCAGGACTTTCTGGTTTTATTTATTTTTCCAAACACATTCCTCAGTAATCTCAGACAGATTGTATGGTTAAAAGCAACCTGCTTCAGGATCAGGGAGAAAAACATACATCCTTGATATCTGGTCTTTCAGAATATGTCTTATCGTTTTCCAAAGGTAGCTAAAGACCACAAACAGGAAAATACAAATATAACTTAGAGAATAGGCATACAGCTGATAAAGCCCTTGCCCTTTTTTCCATCCATACTTTGGGAATCTACCAGTAGTGTACCGGGCTTGATTTTCTACCAATGGTGAACCTGGGCTTGATTTTCAACTGGAAACTTCTAGAAGAATTTATTCAAGTCTTAACCCAGCCTTACCAACTACTTGGCTAGAACAATTCCCAGAGGTTAATTATTTTTTACTTTAAATCTACTTTGTGGCTACTTTTTTATTGGGGTAAAATATACATAATATAAAATTTACCATCCTAACAATTTTTAGCATACAGTTAAGTGATGTCAAGCACATTCATATTGTTATATAACTATCACCACAAGTCATCTCCAGAACTCTTTTCATCTTGTATAACTGAAACTCTCACATAATATCCTCAAAGTTTATCCATATTAGAATTTTCTTCCTTTTTAAGACTTTATAATATTCCATTGTTTATAATATTCCATTGCTTAACCATTCTTCTGTCTATGCACACTTGGGTGTTGCCAAGGTTTAACTATTGTGAGTCATGCTGTTATGAATATGGGTGTGCAAATATATTTTTGATACTCCACTTTCAATTCTTTTAGATGTATACTCAGAAGTGGAATTTCCGGCTTTTATGTTTAATTTTTGTTCATTCTCACCCAAGGACATTTTTTCATTTTTTTTAGAAAGAGAGGAAGTGGTGGGGGGCGGGTGGTTGAGAGAGAGAAACATCAGTGTGAAAAACATCAATCGATTGGGGATCAGACTCGTAACCTAGGTGTGTGCCCTGACCGGGAAATGAGCCTGCAGCCCTTTGGTGCACGGGACAGTGCTCCAACCGAGTCACACAGGCCAGGGCTTATTTTTGATTTTTCTAAAGGTACCGACATACTATCTTCCATAGCAGCTGTACTGTTTCACAGTCCCCCCAACAGTGCACAAGGGTTCCAGTTTACTCATAAACACTCCAGCACTTGTTACGTGGTTTTTTTAAATAGTATCTGTCCTAATGGATGTGAGATGCTATCTCATCCTGATTTTTATTTGCCTTTCCTCAGTGATTACTAATGTTGAACATCTATTCATGTTGAACATCTATTCAATGGCTTATTGGCCATTAATGTATCTTTGGAGAACTGTCTATTTAAGTCCTCCGCCAATTTTTGAATCAAGTTCAGATTTTTGGTTGTTGAGTTTTAGGAGTTCTTTCTCTATATTCTGGCTATTAATCTCTTATCAGACATATAATTTGTATTTATTTTCTCCCATTCCATATGTTATCACTTCACTCTGCTGGTAGTGTCTTTTGATACAGTTTTACATTTTTATAAAGTCTCATTTGTCTACTTTGTTTGGTAATAATGTATCTCAATGTGAATCTCTTGGAGTTCCTTTTATAGGAGTTCACTGAGCTTTTCAGTTGTTTATATTCATATCTTTTGTCAAATTTGGGGATTTTTCAGCCATTACTTCTTTAAATATTCTCTCTTCCTGTTTCTCTTTATCTTCTGGGACTTCCATGATGCATATTCGTCTATTTGAGTTCCAAAATAATTACATGACACAGATTTTTATTTTTTAGTGCAATTGTTGTCTAGGTGGAGAGACAGATTCCTGGTGCTTCCTACTCCACCATCTTCCCAGAATCTTCTCCCCAAATTGCCATTTTGAGCACATATATTTTATCTTTCTACATGTGTTTTCAGAACTCTTATTTAGATTTGCACAGAACTTGATGATCGTAATGACCCATTGCTAGAGAAGATCAAATGAAGTAATATACAAGTGTATGTTTTTATTACATTTAGAAAATAACTAAGGTTATCTTCTTTTTTGTTCACACTCTTTATAAGTAGATAATGAACTTAGAAGGTGTAGAATTATCTCAAGTTAAGCATTCCTTTTGATTTCTTGGGGTCATCTCTACATTTTCAGTGTGTATTGGAAGGGTGGGGAGAGACTGAGAGGTTTCCTCAAAGGACAAGGACATTTTTTAAGAAAAAAGACTGGACCCTAGCTGGTGTGGCTCAGTAGATTGAGCAACAGCCTGCGAACCAAAGGGTCATTGGTTCAACTCGGTTGGGGCACATGCTTGGGTTGTGGGCCAGGTCCCCAGTGGGGGATACTCGAGAGATAACCACACATTGGTGTTTCTCTCCCTCTCTGTCTCCCTCCATTCTACTCTCTAAAAATAAATAAATAAATAAATAAATAAATAAATAAATAAATAAATAAAATATAAAATATATTTAAATACATTTTTAATATTATAAAAATACATAAAATTTAAAAATATGTTTTAAATAAAATATTTTTTTTAAAGAAAAGAGACTAGTAGGAGCACTGTTGTGGATATAGATTTTACACCAAGAATATAAAATTATATCTGGTCTGTGTATTCATAGAAGTTGGTCTTAAGTTTTTCTTTCACTTAAGAGACAAGTGACTCAATCCTTGTTAGAGTTTCATAAATTTCTATATTAACTAGCATATGGATTATAGGAAAATGAGTTATCATTTATAGTTACTGTTTTGGTTACTCATACATGTTTGTGAAATTCCTCAACCTACTCATTTCAGGGAACAACCACAGCTATTTTTTTCTTCTTATTTATTGTTTTTATTTTGTAAGGATTGAAATATAGGCCACCTGGAATTTTCTTCCTTCTATCTCTTCTTATCATTGAATCCAATTATATAATTTTACTCCTAATTTGTTCAGTGAAACATGATTAAAATGTTAGTTAAAAAGCTAAAATAAGCTAGTTTGAAAAACAATAGTACTAATTGGGTTAGTCAAGAATCTATTGTCATATAATATTAGAAATAAGTCTTTCTTACTGACATCCCTGATTTAATCAGTTAGCTAGTCCTTAGCAGCTTAGTGAGATTGTATTTACCCTATTTTCCAAATGGCAGTTAAGAAATCATTTCATTTCATAGTAAAGGTTTGCCTGTGAAATCTCTCTGGCTTGTCTACCCCTGTGAATTCTGTCTCCATCTTTTACCCTCCCCTCCCTACACCTCTCTGGGAAGCCTTCTCCTCTCCCCTACCCCTGAAACCAAGGCTTTCCAAACAGCCCCTGTGTGTTTGTGCAGTGTACAGTGAGGAAGAAATGATTAAGCAGCCAAATGTTTGAAATCCAGCTAAATGCATTGATTATCATCTGTTTAACTCCTTATCTTGACCCAAGAGGGCCTTAATGGCTAGGACCTATTGTTCTCCTTTTCTTGACATTAATGAAGAAATTAGAGCATCCCACTAAGAGCAACCTGCTGAAACAATTTATTTGTCCTCTCCTTTCCAGGATCATTTCAGATAGACTGGAACGATGGAGAGTATGGTATGGTTAGAATAAACACACATGTGCCTGCCTGCACACACTCACACAAGTGCATCTCCTCCTCCTACACTCAAACCAGGGTGTATTTGGCCTCCAATAAAAGCATGGGACTTGCAGATAGTCTGCTTAAGAGATACCCTCCTAGTTTCTGTTCTATTTTCTCAGTGATTAAGAATCCTTTCAGCCTTCAGCTTCTCTGAGTAAACAGGCTTTCCAGTTCAAACCAGTGTGTTCTTGGGGCTCAGCTGTAATCTGAATACATACCTGACTGTAGTAGATCAGAAGGTTGTCTATTTCTTATCTTTAATAGAAGAAGTATTACTAACTTGCATGTTTATGAATTAACATTTTCAGTGTTAGCATGGTGTATATCCTCAATTACTTCCTTCCATGCTGATATGATTATGAAGAACATAAATATAGACTGTTTTCTGTCATTGTTTTTGAAAAATTGGGTCATATTATATACCTTGCTTTTCTTAATGAATAGAAGGTGGAAATCTTCTAATACCATTATTATAGATCCAGCTTCTATTTAATCTGTGCCTGGCGTTCATTGGTTTGGCTGTACTACAGTGTATTCAACCATTTGCTGTTATGAGCATTTAGTTTCCTGTTTTTCCCCAACTATAAACAACACAACATTCTATGAGAGGTAATAGTAACATGGATTGTGAAGCTGAAGTGCTTGAATTAGAATTCTGTAATACCACTTGCCAACTTTTGCAGCAAAGAGGACCACTTGCCTAGCCTTAGGGCAAAAATAATTCAGCTCATCTATACAGCTTTGTTTGGAAGAAGAGGTCATTCCTTCAGGCTGTGTCCTCCTTGAGGAGATGGATGAGGATATCCAAGAATTCTGTTTGGAGCCTCAGGGCTAAGAATTGTGTATCTAGGGGTCAAGTAGGATTCCATCCAGATTTCCCCAGGTCTGTCCATCCAGGTCTTACCTTTGGGCAGGCAGAACCCAAAATGTCCCTCCTCCTGTCCAAGCCTGCTAGCACCAGTAGTTGCTTCATTCATACTTGGATTTGGGTTGAAAGGGAAGTAGAAACCCTGTAAGCCATATCTTTCAAAACCCTGTCCAGAAAAAAACTATCTACCTTAACTTGGCTTCACAGAAATATATTTTTCTTCTTAATTAAAGGTAAAACATGTCTTGCATCTACTTTTAATAGTGGATAATTAAATCAGAATAGACCTTGATCACTGTAAAGTCATGGTAGCTAGTTCTTATAATGCTAGGCAAGGCTTGGAATTACTTGTGTATGTACTGGCATTATCTGAATACATAATTAAACAGGAGAAAGAACAGAATTATTTCTTGTGTTGAATGTTGTCTCTTCCCCTCACCAGGTCTTTTGGGGCTGGCATTACGGTTCATGTTCTATGTCTCTCTGTTACTTTTCATTGCCATTATTCATTTGAGAGAATCTTCTTCTGGATAACACAAAATCTCCCCCAAGTCCTACCCTCAATGGTGATGGTTTTCCACATGACTCAAAGCTTAATATGACCAGGAACAGAATAAGTTAGTTGAGGAAGATTCTAAAATTTAAAAAATATCTAAATCAAGTCTATCTTAAATAATGATTTTTTTAAGTCATTGCTTTAGGAAATTACTGTTTATGATGATATTTTTAAATTTTCCATTATTTCAAAGTGTGTTTTTCCCCTGAAAATTAAAGCAATATATGCCAACTGTAAAGAGGTTGGGAGCTACCAATGATTATAAAGATCAGAATAAGCCACCCTGTGTGGCTGTAGAGAAATAACATGAGGAAGTTGTTTTGGCGTGATGGAGCCATCCTGTTCCCTCACTGTACTGGTGGTTACAGGAATCTATACCTGTGTTAAAATTCACAGAGCTGTACACACCCCCAACAAAAGTTCCCTTTACTGTATGATAATTGAAAAAAAAAGTTAAATAAAAATGGAGCCATCTATAATTTCTCCCCCTAGTATTAACCATTTTTAACATTTCAGTGTATTTCCTTCTTGTATTTCTATGACTGTAACTACAAAGGCATTTCTTTTATACAAAATTGGTATTATACATTCATGTGCATACTGATTTTAAATATCTCGAACTTTTTTTTACCACGGGTTAAGAAGTTCTGCCTACCTCAGCTCCTGTCACTCAGCCAGCCACTGTGGCTCCAGAGCTCACCCAGCCTTCCTGGCTTTGGAGCTCCTCCTTCCCGTCCAGCCTTGCCTCCACCTCAGTGCTCTCCTTTCCTCCCCATTCTACAGGGCTGACTCTTTAAGCTTCACCTTAAAAGTCACCTCATAGACCAGTCTTCTTTGAGTACTCAGTTCCCTTCCATTCTCCTTTCTTTACCATAGCACCCTCTCCTTTTTAAAAAGTTTCTTTTTGTTGTATTTTTCCCATTACCATTTATCCTACACATACCCTTTTGCATCTCCACCCGCTCCTTCCCCTGCAATCACCACACTGTGTTGTCCATGAGTTCTTTTTCTTTTATTCTTTTTTTTTTTTTTTTTTGGCTCATAGTTGGTCATTAGGATTTTACACTGCTTGTTTAATGTCAGCCTCTCCCACTTAGTGATAAGCTCTATTAAAAGTCAGGAGCATGTTCGTTTTGCTGAATACTGTGTACCCGCTGCTTAGTACAGTGCCTAGTGCCTGTGGGTGCTACTCAATAAGTTATCATTGGCTGATTAGCCAACTGAACGAATAAGAGCTATCATGCTCTAGTAGGACGTAGACCTGATAATTACAAAGACATTTTAACCAAATTAATTGTAAGTGGCATTGAAGTTGGTTAGTGGCCATCTAAATTTGACAAGATGGGTTGAGATCATCTTATTCTACACTGGAGCAAGTATCTTAAAGCCTAAGGGAAGGCTTTTTCTCACTTTCAGTTCTTTTCTGTATTGGTTTTGTGCCCTACTCCACCCCTCACCCCTGTGCATACAGGTATGTTTGCCTATGTATATTTTTATCTATATTTTCTAGGTTACTGGTTTTACAGTTTTCAATTTCTTGGCAAACAAAAGCTTTAATTTTTGCTTCTCTCACCAACCACTTTCCCTGTATGTTTTTTCCTTTTTTGTCATTACCTATTTATTCCCCCCCACCCCCCACCCCAAATTCTGTTGCTAAAACTCTGTAAGTTTGGCTGTCAAGCCTCTAACTCCATTTCTCCTCCTTTGAACTGTTTAGAAGAGTTTAAAGTTGTAGGTAAAATTTGACACAAAGTTATTTGTGTGGGTTTTCTTGCTTTGTTGTGTTTTTTAAATAAATGCCTTCATATATTTTGCCAAGGGAAGCCAGAAGTTAACTGTCACTTCAGTGCCTAAAACAGTCCTATCCAGGACAAACATTTGGGTGTGGGGTGAACAGTGCTGCTCAGCATCTGATATCAAATCATGTAACCTGTTTCTATCCTTCAATTCCTTTGATCTTTTGCTAATACTTCCTAGAAAGTCTTAATTGCCTGATCCAAAGTGGATCAAGACCCAGAGCTGAAAGGTGTGGATGTGTCCCATTCCCCATGTAGGTGAATGAGTCACTGCCATTCTAGTGATTGTTAGGCCCAGGCATAAGCTTGGCAGCCATCAAAGACAAAGTTAAATCAGGGCCCTTCTCAAAGGACATCCTACCTGTCTAGATAAGACCAAGGAAAGGAGGAAAGATCACTCTGATTTGCAGTGAGAATCAGGTGATAACAGAAAGGGAGTCAACATTTTTACTGACATTTCGCCCGCCTCAAAATGCAAGAAAAAGGTAAACACATAGACACTTTCAGAAACTTCACTTTCACTTCAAAGTGACTGAAACCCAAATGTTTAGAAATGTTAAATCCAAGTTAACCCTTAAAGATGAGAAAATTGTGTACATCATAAATGGAAAATATGGCCCTAGAATATTTTTAAATAATTACAAAAAAAAAAAAAAAAAAAAAAAACCCTTTACTTTTCTGTGTTTGGAAGTCACTGCAGCAAGAAAATGTATCTTACCAAGGTTTCAACCAATCCAGGAACAGTCCCAATAAAACACCCTCATAACTGTGACATTTTCAGGTTAGTGAGAATAACAGCAAATTGCACAAATTGCAACAGAGAGAAAGGGGCGTCAGTAGGATTCAGAACTTGGATTAAGGGTCGTAAGTCCATGCTTTTACTGCTTTCCTTAAGATATGTGGTTAAAAAAAATGAGTTTCATATTAGGCTGTTTAAAAAAGCAAACACACTTTATTTAGTTTGGTAGATTTTCTTCCTGGTGTCTGAACTATGCCCTCATTTATTGTGGCTTATTCAAAACAGCATATTTTAAAGCAATAATTATGGTGTAGATGATTGACAAGGCTAAATATTTGTGCCATGCTAATCTTTGTACAATGTCCTGAAAAATCAGTGTTGGTCTCTTTTATTTGTGGCTACAAGTAGTTTAGAAATGTTTCAGTAAAATACTTGTTGACATTCAAGAATTTTTATCCTAGGAAACAATGAAGGGACCAGGGCTAAATCTATCTTCATGGGCTCTGTGTGTGTGTGCATGTGTGTATGTGTGTGATGCTATCATTGGTTTTCTCTGAAATGTGATGGATAAAATAATGCATAGAAGTAAGAATCTCATTCTTTGTGCTCCAGTCTGATGAAGGTATGAAGTGAGGTTTAGAAAAACTTGGAATTTTTTTTCTAGTTCAGATTTTCCCTTTATCTTTATTTTTTAACTGTATTTTTCCATTACCATTTATCCTCTCCTATATATATTCAAAATGGATTAAAGGTGTAAATGTTAGACTCGAAACCATAAAAATCCTAGAAGAAAACACAGGCAGTAAAGTCTCAGACACAGCTCACAACAATGTTGTTTCTGACATATCTGCTTGGGCAAGGGAAACAAAAGAAAAAATAAACAAATGTGTCTACATGAAACTAAAAAGTTTTTGCACAGCAAAGGAAACCATCAACAAAAATGAAGAGACGACGCACTGAATGGGAGAACTTGGGATTTTAAAGGCAAGCTAGGTGTAGAGTTCACCAGGCAAAGCCTGAACCAAACCAATGTTTGTATTCCGGACACATGTTCCGAGCAATAGCCTTCTCCCCGACCGAGGCACACTAGGCAGATGCAGAGCCTACTCCGGGTCCTCATGGGCAATTTTATTATAAAATACACGCGCACACCGAGTGACACCAAGTATGTGATTTCTTTTAAATTGAATGAGACAAGGAGCACATCATTATTAGAGGAAAGAAAAATGATAGTCATGATTCTAGCATAGCTGCTTTACAGAAGAAAAAAACACACACAAAACCCTTGGTAGGATGCTAATCAGGCCTATTCTGAAAAGCCCTAATTAATGTAATTAAAATCTGTCAGATCAAGCTGATTAGCCTGATACTCAAGCCAGATCGGAGGGAGTGGGGCTCCTGGGAGGAGGGGAGTCAGTCACCGCCAAGGTGAGGTTAGCTTTCAGAAGGAGATGGTTGGTCTCCAAGGTGATCAAAGCAACTTGTCTTTCATTTCCATGGAATAAGGACAGTGGGCTCCTGGCCGCAGATCTGGTTTCCTGCGTCTCTGGTTCCTGGCACATACTGAACCATTCAGGTGGGAGACGCAGGTCCTTTCTGGGCCATGATGGAAGGCAGTGGAAGAGGCTGCTTGTCTTCCCTCTTTGACAGCTAGAATTCAGTCACAGCATTTTTCATCCCCTGGCAATCCCTGGCTGCAGTCTTTGGCCATGACCGCTGACACAGGGGCAGGAAGGAGACAAAGGCCATGTCATGTGATCGAGATAGTGCTGTTGACAGAGGCCTCTCTTCTGGATCCACATTCTAGGGTGGGCGAGCCACGTGGCCTCTGCCCAGGCCGTGGTCCTGCAATGGGGAGAGGGAGCAGTCTGCTCGGGGCGGTTCTCTCAGAGGTCCAGCGGAGACTCCCGGGCTGCTTGAGTGGAAAAGTGAGTATGTCCTCAACAGTGGGAGAGCGCCTTAGTCTAGGCAAATTCAAGAAGAATGAAGGACAAGGAAATTCAGGTTAGGAAATTCTCTGAGCTTCTCCTGGTGTCCTGCGAATGTCTTCTTTCCTAATGACATTTTTAGGAAATGTGAGGAAAATGGTATTTCCCCTACTGACAGCTATTTTGAAGTTTCAAGTAAGATCATCATAAATATGTTCTACTTCTTTAATGATTAAGTATCCTGGGTCTTCATAATTATGTAGGCATTGTATCTATTTTTATTTTTTTCTGCTAACACCTGTATCAGAAATGCTAGGAAAGAAAAAAAGAATAATGATGGAGATGAGGGAAGAATTTGGAATTTCAATTTATACCTTAATTGTAAGTACTGCATGTAGTATACTTTCATTTTTAGTCATAGCTTAGCAATTTCAGTTTATGCAATTTCTTTTGTTTTGAGGGCAGTGAGAGTAGTTAATTTGGGTTTTATTGGCATGGTACTTGTAAAAGTAGTCTTCAGTGTGAAATACATCTTTGGTGGATTTGCCTGGAGAGAGAGAGAAGACTCATGAACAGTTTGGTCAAAAGATAAATTGAGAATTGCCTATCTTCTTTTCATTGTGTGTGTGGCTTAGCTAATCACACCAGAGCAGGGCATAAAGAGGTAAATCTTTGTTATAGGAAGTTGATTAACCTTCCCAAGAGAAAATGTGCATTAGGATGCTGACTGAAATGCCCTCTCCCGACATCCTCATCTTCAGAGTTACATTTTGCTACAATCTCTCATAATGGTTGCACCGAAGGAATAAGAATAGCATGGACTTTCACTAAAATTGTAGGACTAATAGGAAAACCATTTAAAGTAACAGCATAAGAGCGAGGACTTGAGAACCCTTCATGGTTGCCAGGTTTTGCTGTACATTAGCCAAATGAGAGCAAATCCTGTACCTCTCTGATCCTTGTTTGTTTGTTTGTTTGTTTGTTTTTTGGAGCTATGATGAAAGGGCTGCCTATAAGAACTGCACAGTTCTAAAATCTGGGATATTCTAATAAGTAGATTCAAAGTAGAGTTATAGTCTTCTTTTTTTAACTGTAAAACTTCAGATTTGGCACTTACACAGCTTATGCCAGAAATTCTAAAATGTAGCAGCAAATAGTAAACGAGTGTTAGGCCTTTCATATTTTATTTGGTAGGAGTGACTGGAATTTGGAAAAATTCCTTCCCCTTTTCCAGACTTGCGATGGCATGGGCTCCGCACTTCTCAAAACATCTCTTGAAGAAGCAGTGCGTGACTGGAGATGGGCAGGACTCAGGCACTCGTTACTGACCGCACTGCGTTATTGTCCTGTCAGCAGCTTAGCTCTGTCCACACTGTACACAGCAAGCCAAGCCAAGCCAAGCCTATGTTTGACTTAACCCCCTTTTTCTGAAGTTTCACAATTTTATGGCTCTTCTGGTTGGATTGATATCCTTGAAAAAGACAGCTCAGTTCAGTTAGTGAACCTGCAGCAAAGTGTGGCTGCCTGGTCAGCACAGGGTCTTATCAGGAAAGAAGTGTGTTTTATGGAATGCTGAAGGCCAGAGAGGTAACGGGAGGTGTTTCTCTCTCCTCGGGGTTGCTTGTGGCTTAACCTTTTCCATTCCTAGTGTTTCAGAGCGCTTTTCTCTAAAAGTGGGGGAAGGCTTTCCAACTGCATGGCAGCGCCTTGGGAGGCAGCAGAGTCGGGGTGAGTGGTGAGGGTTGAATTGTAAAGACACGGATTTTAGAAAGAAAACTAGTTGTGACTCCCAAAGCTTATTATGCTACCTCTCTTGTCTCCATAGAGAGGAGCTTGGAAACAAATGTTAAAATTTAGAACTTGCTTTTACTAACAATCCTTGGGTGACTGACCTAATTGTATACATTGTATTTCTATAGGAACATGATTTTCCATGCATCCCTTTAGTCCTTAAACACTTGCCTTCACTCCCCTGTCCGAAGCCTTGGTCTTTACTTTGTCTCTTGGCTACCTCTCTTCTTGCCCCCAACCCTTTCTTTCCACCACGTCATAGAATGGGGTTAGTTCAAAGTTCTGACCAGAGCAACTTTTCCAGACATACTTCCCTCAGTGCTGCAGGGTGCTTCATTTGGGCCTGTGCGGACGGGAGGAGGCCTGAGCCCTTTACTTCCTCTCCATCTTTACTTGCTACCCAGCAGCTGCTGGGGTCCACCCTTGGTGCTACCATCTCCCACTGCATTCTTTGAGGCTGAACTCACATGACACCTTCTCGGTCACCTGCCCTGATTGTTCTTTCTTCTCTTCCACTCTGCCTCTCCTGTGTACCTTAAGTGGCATCTCTCACATCCTGCGGAGGACTGCATGCACATGCTCAGTACTATGCCAAATTGAAAACTTGTGCCCAGAGACAAAGTCATAATTTATCTTGGCACCTGTCTCAGTACCTGGTACCTTGTGCCCACTGTAACAACTGCCTGCTGAGCGAGTGAACACAGGAAAGAATGGTGAATGGTGGCCTTGACCCTGCCATTCAATGTGGTCCCTCCTTTTCCTGAATCAATGTTTTTCTTTGTTACCTTTTTTTGGCTTTGATAACCCATATGTAAGTGATCAGGAATTTCAAACGCACACTTTATCCCCCACACTAATCTTTGTGCCACTTCTTCAGTTCTCCTACAAGTATAAAATAAATTATTTGAAATTCCAAATGATTAAGAGTTGGTAGAGAGTAACATTGGAGGTGACACTGAATGAGGAGTTTGCTCTGAGTCTCCACTCTGATGCTAGCGGGACGGGAATTGGCAGAAGTCACCTAACCCTCTGGGCTTCATTTCCACTTCTGCAAAGTGAGAGGGTTGGACTGACAGGCAGTGGCTCTCAAACACAGGCCTCGGATCCTCTTGTGACCTCCTTAGCCAGATTTCTTTTATCTACTTCAATGGTGGCTCCGCTACCGAAAAAAAAAAAATGCTTGGATACTGTTATACTATACTACATCATCTCTAAGCTTCCTTACAGAGTTCTAGAATTGTGTGATTTTAAAAGAGCATGAGAAAAAAAGCTTTACTCAAATTAGAATGTAAGCCTAAAAAAGAAGTGTTACACGTAGGAATTTTTTAAGCTAGAGTTACTTATGGTACTTTAAGATATAAAGTATTATCTTTCTTTTTGTTTTTTATTATTCTTTTGCAAAAAAACATTAGCTTATTTGAAAATAATGTATGCTACTGAGCTGTCTGCTTTGGGGGCATGCTAGGTTCTCTCCCTTCGACCATTTCATGTATCAAGACAAAGCTTCCCTCTCTCGAGAAGGCTGCGTATGGACTTGCTAGGTTTGCATTGGCAGCTCTTACCGAGTTATGCCTTCAAAACGTATTTTCTAAACGTCAGTACTTAGCTGGGTTTTGGCCATTCTCTTTTTTCTTCCTGAGGTAAAAATAAAGCAAACCAATATAGCAACACCTAATATATTGAGAGAAACAAAATCAGAAGTTACAAATAATAGAGAAAAATTTTTAAAGTCATGTTCTTAAAGAATTTTATACTTCTGGTTATAATCTAGTGATAATTTATACTTGGAAAACAATTTATAAAAGTATATTGGGAAGAGGTACACTCACAAAACCTTTCCACCTGAATGATTGATTTTGCTCCTACACCTGTAGTGCTCTATCAGGTTGGTTTTTTTTTTTTTTAATCCTTCTAGAAAAGTCAGATTTTACCTCTTATAAGTCCACAATGTTGTCCCTTCAGTTCGTGCACTTTTTTCATTCAGAGCCTTTGGGGCCAACTGAAGAGATGCTTAGGAAATCAGAAAGAAAAAAAAAAAAAAAGTCTCCTTAATTATACCCAGGAGTAAAAGGCATGGAAACAAGAACATGTGCCATGTAATATGGCCCTTGTTAATTGTTAACTCTTTGAGTTGGCCCTGGCTCCTTAAACAAACATAACCATAGTGGGATGGGTCTTCCTTCCCCTGTAGACCCAGGCTTATGGACTAAGCTGAAGGATTGAGGCCGCTCTTCCCCAGACTTAGAGGGTGGACTCACAGCAGGAGGGCTTTCACTGTCTCTTCAAACAGGAAGGGAAGGAATCATGTTACTTCAACTGCTATTTTCACATAAAGAAGGCAGAGAAGGGGGACTGGTTCTGTAAATGTCTGTCGGATCATAGGGTAGTTGACCTGGCTTTCTCAGCTGTTATTTTGCTTGTTTAACTGACCCGTTGTCTGAACAGGTGTGTGGTGGGGCAAAGGATTGCTTAGGATAGCTGGCATAGCTTTCTTTTCCGGGCAGGAAGTAGACCACAGCACGGCTTGTCCAGGAAGACTCTGCAGTCTGAGCCTTTGATGATGGGGGAAATGATGCTGAAACCTCATTTTTCTTTCTAGGAGGCCAATATTATTTTTTTGAAAAGGTGAGTGGGCCTATGTTGGTTACACTGTATATCGGGAATGGTATTGCCTTTATATTTTCTGGGTAACAAATTTGTTTTCTTTCTTTTTCCATATTTAAATTGGATAATTAAGATTCATATTTTTAAAGAAATTTAACATTGTGCTAAGTGGAATCAGCAGACGCAGAAGGACACATACTGTATGATTTGATCTGAGGTACCCAGAGTAGTCCAATAGACCAGAGGGACCAGGGATCAGGAGCAGGAGGAAACGGGAGCTGTGCAGTCTGTTTGGGGAAGATGGGAAGGCTCTGGAAGCCGACCGTGGTGATGCTCACACAGCAGTGGGAATGTGCTTAATACCACTGAACTGCACATTGGAGATGATTAAAATGATAACTTTTATGATGTGTATATTTCACCACATTTTTGAAAACCAGCTATTATAAATACCATGTAAATACATCATTACTGTAAGGCCCACTGAAGGAAACTGCAAAACTGTGGCCCGGGGACTTGGAGGTAATCATGGTCACGACACAGCAATTGGTTACCGTTTAAAGTGAACTGGGCATGTTGACAGTACTTTTTACTCTATGGAATATTCTCCAAATCCTGTGTTTTAAAGGGATGGTCTTGAACTTCTAGTTAACAGATGCCTTTTTAAAAATCTTTTATGCTTTATGTGCTTTACATTTATCTAATAATTCTAAAAATAATTATCAACTTGATGGTAATAGTACCTATTTTACCTCATCAGACTGGCATAAGAAAGTAACCAGCATATTAAATTCAACAATTATCTTGGATTCTTAGTTGGAAGACAAATTGTCTCCTGGTGGCTGGCAGTTGATGAAGCATTTGGTGGGATGGCAGATTTATACCCACATACTTTAACGACGTGTGTTTAAATCATATAACTTTAAAAATCCATGGTCATTATTCAGTGATTATTAAAACTTAAAAACTACATTATTATTTTCTATAATTTTGCTCCTGAATTTAAAGTAATTTTAGAGTTAAAATATTAATTATAATTGTATTAAATTTGAGTTTGGAATAAATTTATTCTTTTATCTGAGTCAATTTAGACAAACTGGACCCAATTTCACTGCCTGCTTTCCCTGATGGTTTTATTTACGGCAGCTTTAGGAGCTTGGTCAGTGAGCTCTGCCTTGGCAATCCCCTTCTCTGCTCTGCCTCCCTCCACGGAGGAGAAAAGGCTCTTTGCAGTCTAGGATCAAATAATTTAATTTGAATTTGTAGTCAAAACATCTCTGAACCTGACAGACTCTTAATGAAAACTAAAACTCAATCAAAAATTAGAATGAAGCAGGAAAGCTAATAAGTAATCTCTTTTGAGTAGCATTCTGCCCTTTTTATATATATTTTTTGTTTCATCTATGATTCAAAAAAAAAAAAAAAAGAAACCACCTTTGAGACCCAGACTATAAATACATAAATATACTATTCTATTGTATCCTGATTCATTTAACTCTTTTAAAAATATACATACTTTTTATTAGCAACCACAGATGTTGACAAACTTTTAAATGCCAATACTCTATAAAGAGGCTTGCTGTTCTCATTGGGACACAGCCCTTGAGTAAAAGGGTTGAAGTTGAAACTGGGTTCCCTGAACTGAGAGGGGCTTCCTGAATAAAAGTGTCTTGGCTAATGTCCTTTTTATGGTTTATTTTAGCAGTAGCACTGTGCCTCCCCCAAATGTTTACAATACTCTGTTTGGGTAGAAAGTTCATGCCTTCGAGCATCCTTAGCCCCTGTTTTACAGAGTGGTGGGGTAGTTTGAATGAGTGTCTAGAGTACAAAGGTTATGAACTACTTGTAACAACTTCCAGAATAAAAGCCCCTCTGGGGTTTCACTGCAGAGCATGATCTTTGGGTTGGTCTCCTTTTTTTCATGGAGACTAAATTCTTGGATCATAGGTCATCTACTGGGAGCATCAGTCTGCCTACTGCTTGGCAAGTGGCTGACCCAAGACTGATGGTGTCTTGAGGTAGCTGTTATTATTTGATTGTTGCAGACAAATAGAGAACAAGATCATCTCAAAGATTTTACACAAACATTTGTTTATAAAAAAAACTGAAGGAAGATACCAATTCAGATATTTCACATAAGGGTTTTTAAATGCTTTTTTGACTTCAAGTAATGTTTTGTCTCTTATTCTTCTTAAAAGTATTCTTAAAATCTTGTGTGTGTGTCTGCCTGGTTACATCGACAATCGGATTGCTACTTGTTCCCATCTATCTGTCTCCCACATAAAACTAATTCTGAAGTGTGTGTGTGTGTGTGTGTGTGTTTTGGAGGGGGAGGTAAGTGTCTTTGATGGTACTAGGATTTCTTTCAAGATTTTTTTTTCGAGAATATGTCAAATATTTAAAAGACCATTTGATGGATAGTAAGCATGAATAGCTCAACTGAAATAATAAATTGTATATGTTTTCTTTTGTGCTTTACAAACTAATATATGAAAGACTTGGACATTTCAGCCTAAGAAGATCAGTGTCAGATTAATATGTAAACTTTAAGAAGATAAGAACCATGTGCATTTTAACTTCTACAAGTAGAACTAAAAATAGCTACATGCAACTTAATTATTTTATGGTGATTATAATGAATCATAGCTGCATGTTCTAATGAAAAAGAGAAGAGCTTAATTAAAGGTGTTTCGAATTTTCTATGCCAAGAAAAGGTACACATTTCTTCTCTTTTTATGGGACTGGTGGATGTGTGTTCCTTTATAAGAGAAAATAAACTTCCTACTTACTTTTCCTTTGACAGAAGGGACATATAGGGTTCTGACATTTCCATACATAACATTTTATGCAAGACATCACTGCCATGAATACTGGCACTTGGTCTATATCCTCAGGACAAAATATGTTGAAATGATCTATACTGCTATAGGATTTGTGGCTGGGGTTTCATCAACGAACTAAAACTTCTCACTGTGGTCTGTCCTGGATTATAAGAACCAGGGAAGTAAACCATAAGCATAGCTCCACCTTGAGCTTCCCAGTAATTAATGAGTTAGGACTCGGTTCACCACACCCAAACTGCTCTTCCTTCCCTGCGTGTTCGTATCTTTGCAGAAGGAGTTGTTGCGAAGGATGCCCCTTCCCACTGAGTGCTTCTTGGGTCAAAACTTCATGTTTAACAATTAAAAATCACTACCAATAAAATTTCCCTAGTGCTTTGGTAAGAGGTAGGACAATGGCCTTAAATATATGTCTGATAATACCCTACTTTGCAGTTTGGTGAAACAAAAAGAATAGGATTTCTAGAGAAATATTATTTGCTTTGACTTTATTATATTTGAGTGAACAATAAGCTGTCATCACATCAGGAGGACACAGAGTTGTCCTGCATTACTGTATGCATGAGACGTGTTATTAATGTGGTTGGGGCCTAGGGTGTCATTAGCAACCTGGTTCACTATTATAACTAGTCATTGATACATCTCTTATGTTTTATCTCCTTGTTAGAACATTTTAAACTGAAAATGTTCATCATCTGTCTGAATTCTTTTTAAAAAGAAACAGTGGGAATATGCATCCCTTTGAGAATCCTGCAGATTAGGCTATCAGCACGGTTAAAACTCCAGGGACCTTGTGGCTCTGTAAATTGCCTGTATCTATTTGTGAAGTGTTGCAAGAGTTTGCTAATTAAACAATTCACAAGGTGTTTTGAGCAGAACTTGTGAACACTTCACCGATTGAACAATTTATTGCTGCAGTTGAAAAAGTTAGTTGGTGTTCATTAACTAACTTTCTTGCCAATGTTTCTGGAGAACCATGGGTCCAAGTCCTGGTCCGTGACTAGATTTTCAAAGGGTTCCCAGGCATTATCAACACTATCATTGCCAACATGCCTGTTTTTCATTCAAAACACTCATTTCAAAAACCATCATTTTGCTGAATGTGCAAATTGGAGTTAAGAAATAAGACTTTTGACAGGGAGGCCAAATAAAATTAAAGCTATATATATGGGAAGGGGATTGCAAGTGAGGTTCATTCTTAAGAACAAACATCAGATGTATTACTCAAGGGAAAAAAAGCCCATCATTTCCAATATAAAGGTAGAAATTGAGGTATTTAAGATTAAAAGAAAAGACTTTCAAGTTAAGAATGTCCATATCATAATTCTTAGCAGATGAAGCTGCAAAGCAGTTTTATTTCATCAGTGAAGCACAAACTTCCATCACCAGCTCCTTGTGGTTACAGTCCAGCAGGATGGCGGGCGCTGGCTTTCCTCCTCTGGTGGCCAGTGCGAGTGAGCCCTCACCAGTGGGACTGGGACCCACGGATCTCTAAGTGGATAAGGGCAGTTTCCGGTCTTTCCACCTTCCTGACACTTCTCCTGTGCAGGTGATATAACTTACACTAATTGGCCATTTTTTTTTAATGCAGTTAGTAGAAATATTAATCTAAGCTTGACAAGAGTGGAAAAACTGTTTCACTCAGGAGATACCATATCTAATCCACTCACAAGGGCTTTAATCCCTCAGACCCATAAGCCACACGCGAACCAACCACTCAGAAGCAGCAAATGAAGCTCCTGCAAAGGAAGTGGGTTTGAGTCTATTTGCCCTTTGTTGTGGTCAGTAAAGGAAACTACTTGTGCTTTTTAATTAGAAGGGTGGGACCAGAGTCATCTTAATTGCAATTTAAACTATAACGTAAAGCTTTTAAAGAAGAATGGTTTTAAAAAAAATCATTTACATTCTCTCCTTCATTCAATCCCCAGTCTTTTCTTTGAATGACTTCTCATTGTATGTATTCTCATTGTATACTTAACCCTTCCTCCAGGACCATAGTTATTCAGCCTTCTCAGTCCTAAGTGTTTGAAGTTGCAACACTGCTTGTTTGTCATTTAGCTTGTGAAGGTGCCCAAAGTATGCAAGGCCCTGGTTGGTGAGAATGCAGGGACACTGGGTGTGCCTTTTGTTTTCGAAATGGAGATTTCAGAAGTGAATCACAAAATATGAATTCAGCAGTGCAGTGCATGTTTAAAATAGCCAGAAAGAGTTTATCAGAAATTGCAGACAGCTGCTTGTGCTAAGTAGGATTTATCCTTAGAACTAGACAAGGAAATTTGTACTTCCTGTTTTAATTAGAAGGGACTTTCACGACATAAGAAAAAAGGCATGGTTTGCCCCAAAGACATGCATCTGTTTTATATAAAAATAAATGCATTATAAGTGTGAGAAATTGCTTGAAGATGGGCATGATATTGAGAATATGCTATGTATTTACTTTATAGTCATCTGAGGTTTTCTTTTCTAGTAAGGTTAAGAACCTCAAGAATTTTTATGAGTGCTTTATAGAAAAGCATGTTCAAGCACTCGTGTTAATGTTACGTTAGTATAGAAAGGTGAAAGAAGCTTTTTATTTCATATACCTGCAAATATATTCACATATATGCAGCTTTTTCTTGTAGGCCTTGAGAAGAGGAAGTGATTCTTAATTTTTTATCACAATGTATAAGTTGATAGGAATGTGTGTGTATGTATTCTCCTGAATTTGTAGGCTAATTTACTGGTTTATTGCACATTATTGATTTTTCTTTTCAATAAGTCAACTTTATGTACATCTATGCCAAATTCACTGTGTTTCAAAGGAAAGCATATCAAAGAGCCATTTAAAATCATCTGGAGTAACAGGATCCCTACCAGAACCATTAATCATCTTTTTAAATGATACTGGATATAATAATGATTTAGTCCTTGGTTCTTGCTCTATATAATTCTCAGTTTTCCTTCCTCCACCCATTTTATATATGCCTTACACCTTAGGTAATTCATTTTCTCTTAAAATATACAAATATAGATAAGTCAGAAAATAAGAAAAGGTATATTCTGAAATTCATAGTTCAACTATTACTGTTAAAAGTAGGTACAACACAATGCAGATGAATTTATAGTCTTTCTCTCGTGCCCTATGCCAACTCCTCCCAACTTCCTCATTGGGGCAAAGGGCACCTATTGGTTGTTTAAATTTATATTCTTGAAATGTTTTATGACTTTTTCCTTTTTTGGCCCCTTCTTACATTACATACCACCCTGCACCAATATTTGACAAAAGGTCTTTTCAACTCTCAGATACTGCTTTGTAACAGCCTCAGAATATCTGCTTTGCCCTCCAATTGCTTCTACTTTAGCATTCTCACACAATTACCAACATGTCTTTCTAACTTCATCTTCATAATGTCAGTATTCCTATTCAGGACATCACTATGCTCAATAAATAGTTAATGAACTAAATTTAAATTTGGAGCATTCAAATTCTCCATCCATTCATCCATTCAATAATTTTCTCATCCAACAGATATTCCTTGACTGCCACCTACAATGTAGGTACCAATCATTGTTCTGAATGCTAAGGATATGTGGTTTAAAAAAAATAAACAAATAAAACCAACATATTCTGTAACCCCAATGGGGATTATATTCTAGTGTGAGAAACAGATAAATCGATAAACAAACATTAATAATACAATTTTGAGAGATAGTTATGCTAGTAAAGTTAAAACAAGGTAAAGATATTGAGAACGAAAAGAAAGAGGGCTATTTTATATAAAGGCAGACAAGAAAGATCTCTCTGGGGAGATGGCATTTGAGTTTAGACTGTAACAAAATGAGTGGTCCACGTCAGGTCTGGTGGGAGAGTAGTACAGATTCAAACAGGCGAATGATCTTGTTTGTTAGAAAAAGAACAAAAGAAGATCAGTGTGGCTGGAGCCTGGAGAACCAGTGATACAGTGAAGAGATGAGATTTGTGAGATAGCAATGAAAGGTCTTATATGCCACGGTAAACAAGTAGTTTAATTTCATGCTGAGGATCATGAAAAGCCCTTGGCAGGTTTTATCTTTGGAATCACCTGATCTGATTTATGCTTTAACATGATCTCTGAATGTTGGGTAAAGAACAGATAGTAGAGAAAAAGATGGGAAGAGGACCAGCTAGTAGAATCTTTCAACAGTCCAGGTGAGAGATGATAGTGTCTTGGGCTAGGGTGGTCCCAGTAGCGGAGAGACATGGTTAGAGGATTTGGGACATATTCAGGAGGTAGAACCAGTAAGAGTTGCTGATGGACTAAATGTGGGGGAAGGGGATAGAGAAAAATGGAGAGTCATAAATGATTAATGATTCCTATGCTTGATCTTAATGAAGAGAGGAATCATTCACTGAGGTTGGGAGAAGAGTAATTTGGGGAGGAGAAGATCAATTCTAGTTTGGAATATTAACATGAACACGTCCATAAAATGTCCAAATAAAGATGTCAAGTAGGGAGCTGGCTATAGAACTCTGGTGCTCAGGGGAGTGTTGCTGGCTGGAGACCTAAAATAGGGAGTTGTTAGCATTTAAATGATGATTTAAATTGAAGCATTAGTTACTGCAGTTGAGCCCTGGGTCACTCCACCTTTTTAAGAAGGAAGATGATATCCAAGTAAGGAGACTAAAAGCAGTGGCCAGTGAGGTAGGAGGAACATAGGAGAGTATAGTCAAAGCTCAGAAGTCAAAGAATTTAATCAAGGGGAGCATGTTGTATTTAGTGTTACTCAGAAATAAACAAGATGAGAACAGAGAATTGCCCATTAATTTGGCAAGATGGACACCATGGGTGGCCATGTGATTTTAGTGCACTTGTGGGAGCAAAAACAACTGTAGTGGATTGGAGAGAGACTGGAGGGAAAGGACGCAGAGCCTAGAGACATAGATAACTCTCTTGAGTACTGGGGAATGGGGGAAGTATGACTGAAGGAGGACCATGTAATTAAAAATTATATGCAAGGGAGCATAGATTATAGACTCAAGTGGGGTGATAAGGGAAGTTAGGACAGAAGGTAAACATCAGAGTGAAAAAGTGGGGCAACTTGTCACTGAGCTGGAAGACCTGATGTGACTTGAGGAATTTGTGGAGGCAGGATTAGTAAAGCTAATGTGCTGGGAAAACTGGAGAGGAGGAGGTGAAGACAGAGGCTTGGCGGAGCAAGCCCCATCCTGCTTCATGGTGTGATGCCATTAGGTAGATTGGGAGTGGGAGCCAAGGGGAAAAAGAGATCAGGTAATGTGTGAGGTAACAAGGACACTGGTGAGGAGGACAGTGACCCACGTGTACAAGTCTTCAGTCCATAAGGGGCAGAGACCGGAAGGTCTGCGTATGACAGCAGCCAGCAGAGGTGCCTTGGGCACCTGATGTCATGTGATTCAAAAGAACTGGGACTGGGGGGCAGCGGGAGAAATGATCTAGACACAGCCCCAGGGTCATGCCCCCATTTTGTCAATTTAGCCGATGTCCCCAGAAGTATAGTAGGAATGCTGTTCTCTTTCTTGCACTTAGTCAGGCTATGAGTGGTGTGGGATACCTGACAGTTTGAGAGTCTCAAGTCTAATCCTTGGGAACAAACACTTGTTTTCCAACCTTTTAAGGAAAAAAGGAGTAAATTGGAAATCTCAGGGTGTTTCTTAGCATTGTGGGAAATAGAGTAAACCCAATTTAAGGTAGACATTTATATCAGACTTTAAGATGTGCATAGTGATTTCATATCCATAATATTGTTTGGTTATTGCAAGAGTTCTGAGATGTAAGTATGATGGAAATCATTCCCTTTTTTATATGGTGAAATGAGGTACAGATGTTATTATTACTATATCAGTAGTAATACCAATAGCTCTTAGCTATAAGTGCTGGTAACATGTAATGAAATGGAAGGACAAAGCAGGAAGGCAAACTGAATGCAGTGATTGATCTTTCTTGAGGAAGAAGAGGTAGGAAGAGAAAATTTCCCACTTGCTCCTATGGAGCAGCAGTCTTCAAAATTCTCATCGCACATTGAGATTAAAACAACATTTTGACCATGAACTGACCTCTATGTTTTAAATTTAAGCACCAACTATGCAAAAGTTTGTCAATTTATGTAGAAAGTTTTCATCTCCTGTGTCAATCAGTTACTTGTCCTCACAAAGTAATCAGAAGGTGCTGCCTTGTTACATTTTTTTTAAAAGTGAACCCAGAATCACTGAAGCTTTTTGCAAGGCTTTGTCACCAGGTTAGAGTATTCTGTTTCCAGTTTTTTCAAGTGAGTGGATACGACAACTTTAAAATGGTTAACACACTTGGCACTTGCTCAACATCAAAATGACATGACCCTAGAAAAATTTCTAAATATCAGTTCCCAAAATATTCTTGCCGAAGTATGACTTTAAAAAAAAAAGAAGAAGTCAGCACTTTTTTCACTTATTGTTAAAGCATTAACTTTATCTTGAAAGGATAACTTAATTGTGTATATTTTTAAGAAATCTTCTTGGGAGCCCTGATCATAAAAGAGACTAAGGACTATTTGTTCTGATTGCGAAAGAAGAATATATAACTCAAATTTTGTGGCTCTTCTAAGTGCTTTTTCATGAGCGCTTGGTGTGTATGAAACTTTAATGCTTTCCAGGGGTGTCCAACAGGCGGCCCACAAGCCTAGGGCTGCATGCTGCTCAGGATGGCTATGAATGCGGCCCAACACAAAACCGTAAATTTACTTAAAACATGAGAATTTTTTGTGATTATGTGTCACAGTGTATTTAGTGTCTGGCCCAAGACAACTCTTCTTCCAGTGTGGCCCAGAGATGCCAAAAGGTTGGACACCCCTGCTAGTAGCCTATCTCATTATCAGGAATATTTAAGAATCTGCTACACTTTAAAATTCTAAGTTTCACACAATTAGCAACATCATTACATACTTAGCACTTTGTGCATTTTTGAGTTCTAACTTATTTGCTTCAATTATTTGCTCATGCAGTAAAAGAATATCTATTACCTTGGAATAAATTAACAGATGAATAACTGAATGAACCTGAATTATCTGCCTATCATCCACTATCTATCCATCTATCTATCTACCTACCTACCTACCTAGTCATTTAAATGTTCTACTTAAAGTACAACTCCACTAGTGGTTCTACTTGTGTGTTTTTCATAAAGCCCTGTCGTTTTTCAAAATTAAAGAATGTGTTTACTGTTGAGAATGTATGTGCTCTTTCATTTAGTTGGAGCTTAGCAAATATCATATGGTGAGATGTTAGAAACATCTTAGAAACATCTGTTCTTTCCTCCAACTATATAATTTACTTATGTAATTTACTCTAATGCCTGTCTCATCAGAATTTCAGCAATGTATCTATGCATTCTCCGAAAGCATTATCTGCAAGAAATCCCTGTAGTCCCTATATTGTGCTTAATGTGTTATTCCAGCCATTTCGCTCACCATGAGTCTAGCTCTGAATGTTGAGGTTCCTCGGCTGTTTGGTTTGGTCTGTCTAATTACACCGTTCAAAATGTCTTGGTGCCAATAGTTGTGGCCTGGTAGGGAGTCCTTTAGTGGTTTCTTCTTCCTTTCTCTGTACTAAAAGACACTTTTTAAAGGCTCTTACCATGGCTGTCTTGCTTCCCTCAATGACTCTCCCATTATTGCCCTTACACATGAATTGGAAAAATTCTAAGAGAAAAGCCCATAAGGTAAACTCACGATTCTCTCCTTGATGATGAAAAGATGAGGGTCAGCAGGACAGGAAAAGAGGGCCGGAGAGAAGGATTTAATGAACAGAGCTTTGGAAATATGGGGGGATTTCTGGGTGTGGTTGTAAAAGGTGATGGTGGTCTGGTGACTTCTGCTCTGATTCTGGTTTTGTATCTTTCCTGCTGTTGAGGCCCAAATGTTGAACTCCTAGGGTTATTTCTGGTTAATATATAGATATTTGATTAAAATTTTTCTCTTATTGTTCAACCACTAGACAACCTTCTTGGGTTACCAGGGGGGAAAAGCCATGGGTGTTTGACAAGAGTGTTCCCTGAAGGGTGTAGCGAGTTTCTACCTGCATGCAGAACAAATGCGTACGTGTGAGCAGTGCTGCCTGTTTAACCCCCACCCTCTCCCACGTGCACCTCAGGTGTCTCAGAGCGCGCTGACGCATTAGAGGTTCTGAAAAGTCCTGCAGTCTTTTTCTTCTCATAGGATACTTATTGAATGAGGTTTGTTATGGTAGAGGCTATTAAAACATTCCCTGTCCTCACCCCCGTGCCACTGCTCTCTGTAGCATTGCCTCGAAAACTCTTCCCAGAACCAGCTGTCTGTCTTCTGTCCGGAACTGGTTTCTTCCATCTTGACTGTCTTTGGTTACAGACACCCTTCTCCAGATCTGGTCTATTGCCCAGATTTCTTCCTTTTTAATTTGATGCTTTGTCATGTCCCTGACAAAAGTGTCCTGACCAGCTCTGGGTCACTTTTCTATCTTCAGTTCCTCTTCACTACTCCTCTGCTCAACTATTCTATTACTGTTACTTTCCACTTACCTTCCTAATGGAAAAACCAGCTTTTTGTGTGGTGCCCTTTTAATTCCATGGTCATCCTCCAGCCCCATATCCACCATCACTTCAGTTCTACCACCATATTATGGGCTAGGAGAGAGGGAGAAAGACACCAGATAAAAGTGACAGAAGGCATTTTCCTGTTCTACCTTCTAGTCTCTATTTATATTAGCTTTGGTCATTACCCTGAACTACTTCCATCACTGAGTCTTGATTCTATCTTTGCATTCTCAAATCAACCCTTTCCGCCTCCTTTCCCACTTGGTCTGGAGGTTAACATTTTTCTAAGATGGCCCCCAGGGATCTCTGCCTCCAGGCATCTGTGTCATTTTGAGTGTGGGCTGGACACACTGTGTGTGGGCTGGATGTAGTGACTTGATTCTAACCAACAGAATATAGCAAAGGTGATGGGATGCTACTTCCATGATTAGGTTACAAAAGATTGTGGCGTCCATCTTGCTAGCAGACTCTCTATTGCCCTCATGGCTTGCACCCTTTGAAGAAGAAGCTGCCATATTGAAGGAACCCATATGACAAAGAACTGAGGGCAACTTCTGGCCAAAATCCAGTGAAGAACTAAGGCCCTTAGTCCATGAGCCAGTGAGAAACTGCATCCTGCCAGTGGCCATGTAAACTTGGAATCAAATCATCGCCCAGTTGGTCCTTGAAATGACTATATACAAGCAACACCTTGACTGAGAGACCTTGAGGCCAAGAACCCAGCTAAATCACACCCAGGTTCCTGACCCAGAGAAACTGTGAAGTAAGTACATGTTGTTTTAAGCTGCTAAGTTTTGTGGCAGTTTGTTAAGCAGCAATAGAAACTAAAATAGTTCTTTAGGACTTGGAAACCAGAGGAGACAATCAGTGTTAAGTGTTTACAGTACCTAACACATAGAAATTGCCCTATCAAAATTAGCTCTAATCACCCACTATTACTATATTATCATTACTGCTGTAATTCCAAAATGCTGGGAAAGACCCAAGATTCCCAACTGAAAGGTCTGCACCAGGAGTTCGATCCCAAGAACAGGTCCCTAAGTGGGAGAGCCCCAGAGTTACTAAGTATTAGGGTAAGGAGAGATAACACTCCTCATGAGACCCTCCCTCCAATAGGGTGGGGCTTCTTTGTTTCAGACCAAAACTTGGGGATGAATCAGACTGGGCAATAGGATAGGTCAGGCCTAGTACCTGTGGTCAACCGAATATTTGACCAGGTAAGTATCTCTATGCTTTCCCTCCTCCAGTTGCAGCTCCTCTTCTACTGCCAATACCCTTTAAGGAGGTTCCTGTCATTCCATTGTAGTGCATTATTAGGTTGCTGTTGGTTTTTTGTTTGTTTTGGTGAGAAATTGGGTAAGAAAGAGCAAGATCCAGGAGAGAGGTGGCAGGAGGATGAGAGGACTTAGTTACTTTGCATAAAATTTATATAAAATAAAGAGCAAGTTCCTGGGTTCTGAGTATTTGAGGAGTTTATCTGGGGTGAGAAAAAGTGTAGGAGAATCTGTGGTATGTGGAGAGAGAGATGAGAAAGGGAAAAAAACAATATAAAAATAGGAAGTGTTGCTGGGAAGCATGTGTGTCTCAGGATGAATGAGACATACTAGTGAAGGATTTATGTTGCAGTTATGTTTGCATGTTTGTGTTTATTATTAGTATCAAATATATAAAGTGTTGGATCATTACAGTTGTTTTTCATGGGACTCTGCCTCAGTTCTGAACCACATACATCACTGCACCACGAGCATTACTCCGCTTTGATGCCTCAAAAATGATCAAGGATAACTAAAACCAGGGACTTGCATTTGTAAAAGTCCTTGCTTCTTGTGGTTTCCCTGTTATTTGTGTTGTGGCAAGCCATCTTTTTCCACAATCACTAACAGTGAAACATTTTTTAAAAGAAAAATGAAAGTAGATGTGTGCTAGCTGCAGTGGTAGTGAAGTAGGACAAATATTGAGAGAAAGCACTTCGGTTTTCTTTCATTGGTCTTGGAGGGACTGAAACCCAAGCACAAGAGCAGTTGTCTTTTAAAATATATTTTATTGATTATGCTATGAGAGTTGTCCTAATTTTTCCCACTTTGCCACCCTCCACCTGGTACCCTCATTCCCTCTGGCAATCTCACCCACCCTTTAGTTCATGTTCATGAGTCATGCATGTAAGTTCTTCAGCTATTCCATTTCCTATACTGTTCTTCACATCCCTCTGTCTATTTTGTACCTACCAATTTATACTTTCTTCACCATTTCCCCATTCCTGCAGACCCCCACCCTGGCCGCCATCCCTGTGTTCTCTATATCTATGAATCTGTTTCTGTTCTGCTTGTTTGCTTAGTTTGTTTTTTTAGATTCAGTTGTTGATAGTTGTGAATTTAATGCCACTTTACTCTTCATAGTTTTGATCTTCTTCTTCTTCTTCTTCTTCTTCTTCTTCTTCTTCTTCTTAAATAAGTCCATTTAACATTTCAAATAATAAGGGCTTGATGATAATAAACTGGTTTAGCTTTACCTTGTCTGGGAGGCACTTTATCTGCCCTTCCATTCTAACTGATAGCTTTGCTGGATAGAGCAATCCAGGTTGTAGGTCCTTGCTTTTCATCACTTACAACACTACTTACCAGTCCCTTCTAGCCCACCAATTTTCTTTTGAGAAATCAGCTGATAGTCTTATGGGAACTCCTTTGTAGGTAAGCATCTGTTTTCTCTTGCTGCTTTTAAGATTCTCTCTTTATCTTTAATGTTTGGCATTTTAATTTTGATGTGTCTTGGTGTGGTCCTCTTTGTGTCCATCTATTTGGGACTCTCTGTGCTTCCTGGACTTGTATGTCTATTTCCTTCACCAAATTAGGGAAGTTTTCTTGAATAGTGTGATTAAGTCTCACACTGTCCCACTTGCTCTGGCCCAGGACTTAAATCATGTCTTTGTTCAGCATATCCACATTGTATGTTTCCCAACCATAGTCACTTAGTGGTCACCACAGTTATCAGATTGGTTAATTGAACAGAGAGAAAGGGACTACATTCACATAATTTTATTACAACATCTTGTTTTAATTTGTCTATTTTATTATTAGTTACTGTTGTTCATCTCTTACTGTACCTGATTTATAAATTAAACTTTATCATAGATATGTATGTATAGGAAAAAACATAGTATATATAGGGTTCAATACTATTGGCAGTTTTGGGCATCCACTGGGGTATTGGAATGGATCCCCCATGGATAGGGGGAGTCTACTGTATTGGGTTGACAGGCAAACTATCTTAAAACACAATCACTCTTTCAACACTCTTTTCCTTTGAGTGTGACTGACCCATGGGTGCTGTCCTGAATGCTGAATCAGCTGAGTTCCAGCACTCTTCTGCCCTCCACACTGGGGAGCCCATGAAACCTCACCTTCCTTTCAAACTCTCTGAGCAATACCTAAGTGCCCTGAAACTTAACAACCCTCTGCACTCAAGTGTTAGTTTATTAGGCACATGAGCCAGTATCCTTCTCTTGAAAACAGGAAAGTACATTGCTGTGGATGAGAAGTAGATGGTGACTTTGAAAGGAAGGAAGCTAATGGTGTGTAGAAGCTGTTGCTTTGGAAGGTGAAGGACTGAGGCAAAGAGGCCAGATTTCAGAAAGTCACTTTGGTTTAGGAAGCGAGTCTTTGTGGGATGTAGGGAAGGTGAGCAAATACACAGCAAGTGATGCTACCCCTGTCTGATTTTATGATGGTGATTACTGAGTGATTTCTGGATTAGCCTTTCACAAGTGTGGGTTCGTTGAGCACTAGCCACTTCCAACTCCTCTTCTTTTTCTTATTGTTTTTGAACCTCCCCCCACTACCCACCTCTCTTGTTTCCATCACTCATGCAGGAAGATTTAAAGGAAGGCACTTCTAGAGGACAAATAGCTTTTCAGAAAATGTGTGGCATTGTGAGGTAAGATGATAGTAGACCAGCACATGAGACTCACAGTCACCCAGAAATAAACCTAGTAAAGCTCTAAGATGCAGTTCAGAACCAGTAAGGCCTGTGAGGCATTTGCCTAGGGCACAAAACTTATGGGGGCACCTAAAAAATGAGTAATCAAGATAAACCATGTTTTCTAACAATATTTTCTTTAAGGAAATTGGCAAAAGATGGCTCATGGGTCACCACCCTGTTTCTGTAAATAAAATTTTGGTGAGGAAATTTGGTAATGTCTGTGAAGCAAACAAGAAGACAAATTCTGTTGTAGAGAGAGCTCAGCTTCCAGTTTGATCCACAAATAAACCAGAGGAGATTTCATATCTTTGTGGATCCTGGAAAACTGAGAGGAGACCACACTTCTGTAGCCACTATGGATCAGGGCAGAAGCTCAAGCCAGGGCAGTTTCACTGCCTAAGTTTAAACCAGTTGCCATGATGGCCAATGCCTTGTAAATATGAAATAGGTCTTGCACCTCACCTCATGAAATTCTCTGTTATATGGATTTTTCCCACACCCTCTAGTTTTTAATACTCTTGAGTAACTTAAATGATAGCAACGTTGTGTGTTCCTCAAAGACTTGATAGAACTCACTCATAAAACCACAAGGTCCAAGTCATTTATTTTCCCTCACATTTTGTATCTAGTAATTTCTTATTGACTACCATGTGTAGGACAGTAGAGACTAAGATGTGTAGTATTTATGCCATGCCTGGGAGTGGGCACACCTTTCCCACTGCTCACTTATGGGTGTAGCAGGTCTGAGCTGAGTTTGGGTTTCATTGTCACTATGGTTACCTTCAGTGCAAAAGGGTGCTCAGTGTGAGGGTTGGGCTGCGAAGGGTTTTTCCTCAGTTTCTCCTCCACTCTCTAACTTTAGACCTTCACTGTATACGTGCAAGCAGTCTCCACACCCGCCCATTTCCTCAGCAGTAGACTGCTGTTGCTTGTTATCGGTGCTTGGTCAGGAAGTTTCTCTGTTATTCTGAGCCACCCCAGTTTTAGGCAGGCCTTGTGGTCCCGCATCAGAAAGTTGAGGGTTTCTCTGTGGTCCAACCTTTTCTCCAGCATGAGTCCTTTAAGGATCCGGCCTCAGGATGGTTTCCTGACGTGCCCCTGGAGGTGGAGGATTTTTTTCTTTTTCTTTCTTTTTAAAGATTTTATTTATTTTAGAGAGAGGGGAAGGGAAGGAGAAAGAGAGGGAGAGAAACATCAGTTGGTTGCCTCTCGCACCCCCAACCAGGGACCTGGCCCACAACCCAGGCATGTGCCCTGACTGGGAATTGAGACAGCAAACCTTTGGTTCACAGGCCGACGCACAATCCACTGAGCCACACCAGCCAGGGTGGATTTTTTTCTTGTCTTTTACCCCAGCCACAGAGGTTTCTGTCCTCTGTTCTGGGGGGGAAGAGGGTTTGCTGCCTTTCTCTTTCCAACCTGCAGCTCAACAGTCTTCTGGGGGAGTTTCGACTTACATGTAGCAGCTTTGTGAAAAGCTTTGTGTAGCAGCTTTTTGGAAGACCCTAGGTGTGGGTGCAAACGTCCCTTGTGTCTGCCCCTCAGTGGTTCTGACTCTTGAGTTTAGCCCACATTTGGCATTTAACAATCTACTAAAATATTTTGCTAAATTCTTGCCAGCTTGTATGGTGCTGTATGCCTCTCCTCCTTCCTGTCTCTTCTCCCTGTGCTCACCAGAGGTGACCCAGGGAGTATGTCCCAGCTTTATGTGGAGGCCCCTGTCTTTCCTTAGATGTTGGGCCATTTGTTCTCCCTGTAAGCGCAGCTATCTGATGGATTGAAAAAACATTATGATTTTTTAGAATAGCAGACATCTTCTTGTTATTAGAGAGAGAACAAAACTCCAGCTTTCTACATCCTAAGAAGCAGAACATCCTTGGCACCATTTTTCTTAAGTGGGTGAATTTTCATTACTTTTTCAAAATGTTCTAGGGATTAATTTAAGGTTATCTCTCTTGAATCAATTTTTACAATTGATAAAAATTTATAATTTACAATTTCCTAAAAAACATTCCATTCATTACATACCAGTTTTATTGGTTTAGCTATAGATAGATGGAAAAACATCCTCATTCAGCCTTATTAATGCAAAGCTAGTGGATATCCTGGACCACCACTACGCGTGTTTGCAGACCTTACTATCTCCCAGTCTTGGCTGGGGAAATGCGTGAAACAGCCAGCTTCCATTTTGCACTTCACTTTTTACACTTTTACTTCTGGACCTTAAGCAATTACAAACAACCAGGGGCCACCCCTATCCTAAACAAAAGCCAGGAGAAGCAGGCTGCCTGGTGTCTACATGGAAGTGCTTGTCTCTGCTCCAGGACACATTTCCTAATTCTGTTTATCAGGGGCAGAGAGTGGGGAGCAAATGTTGCTCTTCACCAAATAAAACATAAAGGTCTTCCCCTTAGGGAGCTTCTTATCTACATAAAACTTTAAAAAGCCCTAAGAGTTTATAAACATGGCATCTGACTGCTTTACTGAAGGTGCCAGAGCCAGGGATTTCTGAAGAGGGAGATTAGCAAGAAAAGGAAATCTTGAAGCGTGGGCAAGGTAAGTAAGAGACCTGAGAGTCCAATGTCATTCAGACTCATTGCAGTCTTCAAGTTGCTTCTTGAGATAGGTTGGCTAAATGAGAAAAAAAAGAGATACAAGACTTTAAAATTACATATGTATTACCTCTTAGGGCTTTTGCGGTAACTTGGGAAGTACCATATAGAGAGCTAGCGAATGCCACTTCCGATCTCAGGACTGGCTTGCTGTCAGAGAAATGTAAGCATACGCGTATTTATGGAACATTTCAGTGTGGACACCCTCAGCAAGGCCAGTAGAGATAATGGAATAATTTATTAACAGGGCACATGTGAGAAAGCATTTGACACCGAAGAAGAAATAGTCACATACAATTCCAAATAAGCATTTATTGCATTAGACTTGGAATCTATTTCTCCCTCATGGCAATTATCCTTGGATAAATAAGTTATTAAATAAATAAAGATGTTACTACAAGCCAATTCTTCCTGTAGACTTTTTTCACGAGAGCAAATTATGGTGCCTGTTGGTTATAATTTGTAATCTACATAGAAATTTGAAAGCTGTAGGTATTATCAGCCAAATTTATTCTCATAAATAAATGTACCAAATGACATACAGATAGCATAGGGACAAGAGCCAAGTCATGGACAGTTGGGATAGGTTTGTCACTCAGCATTGATTAGTTAGATGAAGACTGCTTAATTTCCAAGCCATTAATGAGTCACTCTCTCTCAGTGGATCCAATCTTCCTTTTGTTAGTGCAAGTAATCTGGTAATGAGTGTTCAGCATATCCTGGTGAAGCCCGCTGGCCAGTGAAACCGAAACATGGCACAGAAACTGAGCACAAGCTGAACGGGCGGGGCTGTGGCACTTGGATGTAACTGATAATAAGTAACAGACACCAACAACCTCCTGGGGAGCTCCCTCTGTCCGCATCTTTCCACCATCTTGCTTTTATAACTCTCTTGGGATAAAGAGGCTCTTGATCATTTCAAACTTGGAACTTGTTATAGAATCTTAAAAATACATATTTGCTACATATATTGGAACACATCTCTGTAATATATAGTATTTGTTTTTATTCATTTTAAAGATCTAAGCACCAAGGATAATTTTCTGTCTTTGTCCTATAGAGTTCATTTTAAATTTATTTCTTTTTCTTCTCACAGAGAAGGAAAATGTATAACCCCTTCCTTCGTGAGGTTAATCCACAACATGAAAGTTAATGTCTTTTTAAAAAAATATTTATATATTTTTAGGGAGAGGGCAAGGGAGGGAGAAAGAGAGGGAAAGAAACATCAATCTGTTGCCTCACTCATGCCTGCAACCAGGGGCCTGGCCTGCAACCCAGGCATATTCCCTGACAGGGAATCAAACTGGTGACCTTTCCATTTGCGGGATGACGCCCAACTCACTTAGGCACACTAGTCAGGGCGAAAGTTCACATCTTGAAACAGATTTTTTTTTTTTTTTAGTGATTTATACTACAAAACAATTTGAGATGCACTTCCAGTGCTCCGGATACTACTGCCAGCACAGTTGCTAAGGAGAGTGGGAAAAGCAGAAGCTCACCAAGTCATTATCGTGTGACACATATAAAAAATGTTGGCCGCACCTGACTACTCTAAAAAGTGAAATACCCTTGATATGGAATTGCTCTAACTGGAGTTATCCCTGTATAGTAAAAGTTATGAATTGCTTTCAAAACCTCTCTCATGTCTCCTCCCCTCCCCCAATACACACACCTCTTTAAAATGTGGGTTTTGACTAAGTGGCAGCTTGCCGCTGCTCAGCTTGCAACAGTGGTTAACAAACAGGAGGGCTGCTAATGTGTTGGGCCGTGTTGATTCCTCCCTTGCCTCCTGCTAGGAGGGTTTGGTAGGGGGCACTGGGGTGGAAATGAGTAATCACTGCGGGCTTCTGTGTTTAAGAGCAGAAGGAAATGGCAGTCCTCTCTTGCTACCACCCCCAAAAAGCCTAATGAAGATGGATGGATTCCCTCACCCCAAAGGGCAAAGAGAATGCTCTCTGTCTGAAGTAAGAATGGTGGGGTGACTCTTGGGTCCCCGCAAATGCAGTCCTTTCCTCGTGCTGTTTTCCTGGGGCTTCCTGAATGTGGCCACTGCTCGGCTTTTAAAACCTCTACCTCCAGGTCAGGCTGAGGTAAATGTAAACTAACTCAACACCTCCTTTCCAGACCATTCTTCAAGTGGCAAAAAACTACCAAGGGAAATAGCATGCTTGGACTTTCAAAAGCTGCCTTATCCACCAAGTGTTTGCCCTCCTAGTATTTTTCACATCCTGGCTACAGAGCAGGTACTCTTGGCACTAATAGTATGATCTAAAGTTGGCAGAGTTTTACTGATCTAAATCCATATTCTGCTTATAAATGTCTCCCACCCTCTCCCCTGAGAAATGAGTAGTCACATTTTAAAGCAAGGACTTGAATCACAAACATGTCAGACAATGAGTTATCTCTTCGTTTTCAGGTATTTAAGAAATAGGTATGATTGATTGCCTGCTCTTTGTGATACATTTTTTCTTTAGGCATGACTTCATAGATAATGAATCAAAGTAGCAATTCCTTATTCCTTGAAAAAGAATTTCCCAAGAAATAGAAAAATATGAAAAAAAGACATTATGGTCAATCATCAAAATATTTATTGGTCAATTCTGGAAATTCCATTTAAGTTTACTACATGCTGAATGAAGTTCTTGATCAAATCATTTGTTAGCCTGAGATTAAGAAGATGAAGTGACTAATAATAGCTGAGAAGGAGGGTGGAAAACAGAAATGCATCAACAAGCTTTTCCAGTGTTAGGTTGCTGTATTTCCCCCTTATATGCTAGTCTTATTTAAAGTAAGTCATCTTTTGCCATTGTGTTGAGAATGTGGCTTTTAGGGATATGGCCTATATTCTGTTTCCTTCTATGATTTTTTAAAGAAAATAATTTATTGAATGATTTTAGAGAGACAAAGGGAGATAGAGAAAGAAACATTGATTTGTTGTTCCATTTTTTATGCATTCACTGGTCGATTCTTGCATCTGCCCTGGCTGGGAATCAAACCCACACCTTAGTGTATTGGGATGATGCTCTATCCAACTGAGCTACCCAGCCAGGACCCCTTCTAGGCTTTAACAGACAACAGTATAGCAGGCAGTTTTGAATTTAAAAATGGCTTAGAAAGTTCAAAGCTCACTCACTTCGCAAAGGGTGTTAAAATTTTTACCCCAAATTCAGCATCTGGGATGGACCTGACTGCAAGAGAGGAAGTACATTCTCATAGATGAAAGGGAGAAATCCCTGTCCTGTCTAACACTGGCATTGTGTTTTCGACCAGTTAACATCAGCTGGAGGTAGGATTAAACAGTAGTTGTTTAGGAGAAAGAGACAATAATTGAGTGTGACAATTTCTTCTGCAAGGCCAGCACAGGTGGTGAAAGTTAAGTATTGTCATTCAGATAAGGCCTAAAAGAAGTTTGCCTCAACGTCTATTTGGCCCTTCTGCAAAATGTCCTGTCTGGGTGTTGAGCTGCAGACAGACAAAAGCCAGGCCTGTTCACTGGGCCCCAATGGTGATTGCTTTCATGGGTTGTTGGTGAGATGCTTAGCTCGCAGGAAAGCTGTTGGCCTGTTAAAACACAGGTGGATGGCTTTGCAATGCATCCAAGTACAGAGGCTTGAATAGTACTTACCAAGTGACTTGAATGTGATGTTTTGAAGAACATGTGAATAATTCTAGTCATGCACCAAACTGGAGAAAGAAAGCAATGCAAGATTGAATGCTGGTCTTCTGAGAGTGAGCAGGCAGTGCCAATTTATCTTGACCTCCATTAGCAGGAAAATTCTCTCTTTAGTGTTCTTGGCAGTGTAAGCATAAGTTGAGTCTTGAAGTTACAGATGTTCCCGGAGCTGGTTCTCCTTAGTGAGAAGGAAAGAATGCACACTTAGCCAGAGTTTTCACAGATGTTGAATTAAAACTAGCATTGACCAGGAAACTTTCCTCAGGGGTGGGATGACAGGGACAGCGAAGGGAAAGAGCCCCTGGTGCCCCACATAGACGAGTGGGGTTTTTGGCTGGTTACCGGGTTGCTCTTCGAACTGGGAAGAGTTGCTTAACTGAGTCACTGTTTCCTCATTTGTAAGACAGACAAATGCTCCTCTCCTCAGTAGCACCTCAGCCAGCCACAGCTGCTGGTAGTGTGACTAACCTTGCGTGGCCTGCAGGTCGCGGAGGCCCACCACATTTATTCTCATCTCCCGAGGACCTGGAGGATGGATGTCTCTGTCTTTAAAGTCTTTTTGTAGATCTTATATATTATTTATCTAACAATTATTTCTTGAGAATCTACTCTGTATGGACCTGCTCTCACACAGATCAATCCACAAGAGCTAGACCCTGGATGACAGAACCTTTTCAGAGGGAATGCTATAATTTAGCTCCTTTTACAATGCCTTGTGTTATTAATAGGCAGAAATGAGTGGTGGCTAAAAGTCAGAAAGGAGGGCGTTGGCACCAACAGCTCAGTTTTTCTTTATTGTATCATTGGCATCATGGATCATCACTAATGTTCAGGTTATTGTAATTATGTGTTAAAGAGGGTTACGCTTGCTATACAAATAGTTTTTGAAAGTATGTTTTTAAGTACTGCATGAAAGTTCATATGCGACTAGGCTACCTGCCCACTAATGTTATGTCAGTATTGTAGCAAGTGATTACAATGCCATTTGTAGTTTATCAGTTTATTTTAAATAAAAACTGGGTCAACAGGCCTTTAGATAAGAGGTTAGGATAAAAGAAGATTGAGACCTCATTGCTACTATAGATTGAGCCCATGACTTCCAAAATTGGGGGCTGCCTGGTAATCCTAATGGATTGACTTCCAAAATTCCTTGGATTTGCCTCACTGGACTTGTCTCTCTAGGGCTTAGCTGGATCCCTGCAGATAGATATTATGGTTTATGTAGAGTAATTCCACTTAACCCAGCTGTAAATTTAAGTCTGTTGTATTAACATAACATTGAAAGGTACCCTTGCTCATGTCTGTGGAAGCCGAGCCTGTCTTTCAAACACGTTTAGCAAAAATCAAGGATTTTCAGTGAGTTGGCTGAGAGGCCCTTGGAGAAACAGCCACTCTGCCTAACCACACACTGTCCATGGCTTCTGCCTGCTCCTTCTAAATGGTACAAATAAAGAGATAATGGACAAGCTTTGGTGGGGGCTTTGTTCTGAAATGGGGGCTTTATCTTATCCCTGCTGGTTAAGCCCCTCCATGCACCCCTCACCTGTCATATCCGTCATACATTTAATCCATCACACTGGTAGACGAGCTAGCTGATCATGCCGAAAGGCAGGAGGGAACTGAATGTGGTGGGGGCTTGGTCAAGTCAGTCTTAGAACTTTACCATAAAGATGATTACCAGATTTTAATAAAGATTTTTAAATAATTTTAATCAAGTAGGTGGTTTCATGAAGGAGAATTTTCTGCTTCATGATTCTCCCTCAGAACATGTTGGATTTTAGAATCCAGCATTTCTGAAGTTAGGACACCAGAATCTGTTTAATTTTAGAAATACAGATTAAAAATGTGATGGGTATTCAAAAAACAGCATTCTTCTCCTCCCCAGTCTAATTTTTAACTTTCTTTCTAATTATAAAAGTAATATTTATTCTTAAAGATTTGGAAAAATGTAGAAAAGAAGAAAATGAAAAGTATTTCTACCACCTAGTTATAATTGATTATTAAGATTTTATGTATATGTTTCTGATCATTATTCTTTCTATATATGTACACTTCCACCAAAAACCATTATAGTAAAGTGAGTTATGAATCCAAGTATTTTCTCCATTATTAGATGTCTTCTGCAACACTATTATTAGGGCATGCTTATTTTACACTTGAGCTTAGCCAAAAGGCCAAGAAATGATGGTTATTTTAAAGTATTTGAACCATACATGTAGACATTTATTAAGCACATTCTACGTGCCAGGCCCTTTTCTGGATGTTTCATGTGTATTAACTGATTTGTGTTTACAATTTCCTGCCAAATTTAGTGCAATTATGATCTTCATTTTGCTGATAAAGAGAAGTAGGAAAGGTGATTAACTTGCCTGAAGTCAGACAACTTATAGATAGTAGAAATGGGATGACCTCAGAACCAGCTCTCTTAACCACTACCCCAAATGGCCTCATGGCATGTGCTTTATAAATAACACATTTAACCTAGTCTATATTATTGATCGTGTGGTTTATTTCTAATCTTTCAATATTATAAACAGTGCTTATGGTCAATACTTAGTAGAAACTCTCTGGGTGCATCCATAATTATTTCTCTAGAAAACAATTCCTGCAACTGTGAAACACTTTTTTCCTCAAAAAGT
This sequence comes from Anoura caudifer, assembly GCA_004027475.1. Classification (NCBI taxonomy): domain Eukaryota; kingdom Metazoa; phylum Chordata; class Mammalia; order Chiroptera; family Phyllostomidae; genus Anoura; species Anoura caudifer. The sequence goes on from PVKU01001288.1 coordinate 85,617, forward strand.
GAAAGAGGGTATTATGATATGACACAGCTCTTCTACTGCTCGATATTTCAAAAGAATTGAAAACAGGTACTCAGATATTTGTATGGCAATGTTTGTAGCAACATCATGCACAAAGATGGAAGCAACATAAGTGTCATCAGCAGATGGATAAACAAAATGTGATGTGGCCACACAATGGGATGTTAGTCAGCCATGGAAAGGAAGGAGGTTCTGAACCTAAAACCTTTATGGTAAGTGAAATAAGCTAGACACAGAAGGACAAATACTGTATGTTTCCACTTATATGAGGAACCTAGAATAAACAAACTCGTGGAGACAGAAAGTAGAATAGAGATTCCTAGGAGCTGTTGGAGAGTGGGCGAAGGATGGGGGCTTAATAGGTATAGAATTTCTTCTTCAAGTGATGAGAACATTTTAGAAATAGATAGTGGTGATGGTTTTATAACAGTATAAATATAATTAATGCCACTGAATTGTACACTTAGTAATAATTGAAATGGTAAATTTTACACTATATGTATTTTACCATAATAAAATAATGTATGTCTGTCAAACTGCCCTGAATCAAGATGTGCCACATCTTCAGCAACATTATTTTTGACATTTAAAGCAATTAATGAATAATTTTTCTAAATTTTATTGGACTTATTTTGCTTGGGTAAATAGTATATTCACATGTTTCAAAATTCAAAAGCTGCCAAAGGCATACAGTGAAAACCCTGCACATGCGCCCAGCTGCCCAGTTCTCTTCCCCATACGTAACAGCTGCTTTCAGCGTCTTGGGCAGCCTTCCCTACGTGTGTGTGCTGTCTGTGTCGTCCCCTTCCCTCCTTCTCACACGCGGTATATCTCATAAATATTCATTTACATTTAAATGTTGTGTTTGTAGAAACCTCTCCCACTTCAGTGCTCTTCTTTAAAGCACGATCACATTTTCCCTCTCTCATTCACAGATACTACTGAATGTTGTTATTAAACAGTTTGCACTGAGCTGGGGTTCTGCGCCAGGAGATGGACACTATTGTCTGGAAACATAGTGTAGTCTTGGGGTAACCTTTCCAACTCTAGACACGAAAATAGCCTCATGTCACCTCCTGCAAAGAGAAGACAAACAGGCATTTTGTCTCCCTGCAGAAAGTTTGACCTTATCTTCTCTAGTCTGTTTCTGATGAAAATAGGCAACTTCTTTAGGAGGCTGTGATATGTCCTCCATCTTCGGCCATTGCTATGTCCACATGGACAGACCTTCTTCAACTGTGACTTCCATTATTCACTGATCTTGGGGCCGGATGGGCTGGAGTCATGGGCTTGCAGAAAGCACGTGGGCCCGTGGGCCTAAAGGCTTTCGATCTGGCACCTGCCCCGCCTCCATTGGCTGCCACCTTTACAGGTCACTTGGGCTCTCGTAAAATGAAGAAGTGATCTGTGGAGTCTTTTCTGTCATCTAGAGTTTACTGCATGTTTAGTAGCTTAGCACAGGGTCCAACCAATTTAAAATCTTAAAACATACGAGTACGCAGCTTTAACCAAAATCAGTGACTTGATTATCTATAACTCCCAATATGTCTATTTTTTTAAATAAAGTACTTCTTCATAATGCATAAGTGAAGATGCAAAAACTGCCTTATGAGGCTGAATTTTTTTTTTTAAAAAAATCAAGGTTGTCAACAATTGTTTACAGACTGCTGCAACTCCAAAGTAGGGTTAGGGAAAATAAATGGAAGCATCTTTAGAATTTTGGGGAAATAATATAGGTTTTTTCTTCCAACAGTAATAGTTGCTTGATATGCCCCTTAATAGTTGTATCAAGCATGGAAAGAAAGCAAATTGGAACCTGAGTAAAATGCCCAGTTTGTAAAATTAGATCACGCTGTGTCTTACTCCATTACTCTTCCTTAGCCTGGCAGCCTCTGCACTGTGCAGGTACCATGGGGAAAGGGAGAGGAGCTTCTCGGAGACTCCGAATGACGCGTGCCAAACACGTGGAAGGTAAATCCTCTAATTCAGTCCTTTCTTCCAGTACTCCCTGGCCGACAGCCAAGCTAAATATTTCTGCTGGATAAAAAAATGCACTCTTGTGTGCTATACTCAACTGGTTGCCTGACTTCAGTGGAAGGGGTTGCCTTAGTGAGGGGAACTGGGAAATTAGGAATTGGCTTCCAATGCCCTGTGTATGTTTTTTCACCTTAAAAATTTTCTCTAATCTATTTAAGGGCTGTGATTAGATTGACTTATGCTTGATGGAAGAGAAAAATTGGAAAATAGATTTCATGCAATTCTTCCCTCTTCCCTTCCTCCACCTCCCCCCTCAATTTGTTTTTAATGATTATCTTTTCAGATTTCCTAGGTGGGTGTCATTTTGTGTCTGTTGCATGATTTTTAGCTAAATCAGTTTTCAAAGGCAGTTACATTTGGTCCACTAACAGGCCCAACATATGGGCCAGCGGGTGTGTGTCAGATGGGGATTATGGTTCATTGTAATTTATGACAAAATTTCTGGCTTCATTAAGACTAATTAGGGGAGTAGAGTTGGGAATCAGCATTCAGATTTCCTCTCTTATTGTCTGAGATGTTTTTCTTTCACATACACGACAGGACATTTTTAGTCATTCCAAAAAGAGTGTAAGTGGAGTCATGTCACAGTACAAGTGTGGCTGCCTCCTCTTTCCCTCCAGTGACACACCACAAGCGTTCCTCACACACACGTGTCACGTGGCCGCATCATGATCTATTTAGCAATTTCTGTCAGTTTGGCTCTTCAGGCTATTTTCATTTTGTCATAATTGTGCATAACGTTGCAATTAATATGTTTATGTATCTTCACTCAAATTATTTTCTTGTCAGTATATTCCCATAGTATAATCATTTGGTCAAAGATTATGAATATTTAAGGCTCTTGTTATATTGCATAATTTCTTTCCAGAAAAGTTATACTAACAAAGTATAGTCTGTAAATATCTGGACATATAAGTTTAACTTAAAGATTTCAGGAGTTTTCATGTTTTTATATTTTCTGTATATAAATATTGGTGGTATTACTAATATTTGAAAAATTGCCAATGACATTGTCCTGCCACACTCCAAAGAGTCCTTTTGCTACTTTCAAATAATTTTTCTTAAGACAATCTTCCCAACTGTTTCTTTGAGCAATTGTGATTTGTAATAATAACTTTGAACCATCTACATTGAGAATGCATCTTGCTATGACCATTCATCCATGCTCTAATTCAAAGAATGATCAGAATCCAGTTTGATAAGAGTGATAACATAAAGGTAAACAAAAAACTAATATACAAAGTTGACTGTATTGACCCACTTTCAGTAGAACATAAAATTCTAAGTTGATTTTCTGGTCTCAGGTGTTGCATGGTGTACACCCATCTGCACTCTTGGTGGTCGTTTCCTTTCCCAGCCGCAAAACATTCATCCACAGGCCCAAGTGAGCCTACGTGACCCCGTGGGTGTAGAACTCATGTTCTCAGCCTCCTTGCCCCCATGCTCTGCTAATCTCAGAGGCAGGTTGTCTCTCACCTGGTGATCTACCCTAGCCATACATCCAGACACATTCCCGTGAATGTTCCACAATCATACTATACGTCCTTTGCCACGGGAGGATTGGGTAAGACAATATTTTCAGTGTAGATATAATGTACAAGGTGGGAACCTGGTGAAGTAAAGTAGCTGGTTCCCGAACTTCAAAACACCTTGCTATCACGTAGTGGTGCCATTACTTCCCCAGCATTCTGATTTTAATGGGTGTGGGATGTGAGATGTGACCTTAGTTTTAAACTCCCCAGGCCATTGCAGTACACTGAAAACTTTGGGGACAACTGAAGACTTTTGTAGGGCATAGTTCTATGACCTGCTATGGATGGTTCCATTCACTGACACCTTTGCCTGAGCTTTTACATTTATGTTCACCCCAAGCCATAGACACCAACCTTCTTTAACTGCTGTGAGGAAAAGCCCTCCTTCATACTGCTTAGCTATTTCTTTGGGGACAGGAAAAGAAAAGGGGAGTGAGGAATAAGTGTACATTCTGAAAGACTGCAACAACTAACCTGGAAATGACTGTGCAGGTATATTTGGGGGAGCAGTATCATAGCTCTTACACAGGATTTCAGATCATAAATGAGGTAGTTCTGGGAACTGTGACCTCTGTCTTCTTTGCATTAAAGTGCAGCACACAACTGGGTGTGCCTCACCTGCATCTATTTCACTCCCCCCCCCACCCCCCCTCCCCGATCTTTGTTACAGACTTTGAGATCAGTCCTGTTCAGGGAGAGAGAGAAGCAGGGAAGCAAAGAGACAAACAATTCCTTCTTCTTTCCAACAATTAGTCCCACTGTTAGGCTTTTCTCTGTAGCTCAGCTCTAATAAAATCCAGGACCAGATAACCAGATTTCAGTGTGTCCCGTTCAGGAGCCTCTGCCCAGCTGTGCGTGTGGCGTCTGCGGAGCTGTCTGCTTGGGGGAGCTGCACAACAACCTCCTAGCCCTTTGTGTCCTGAGCTCTGAGTAAATGAGAACAGAAACATGGTGGGGCGGCTTTGGCTCTTCCCTGGAAAGGGGATGGTTTCAATACTCCTCATCCCACACAGACTTCCAGGGGACGCTTTGAAGGGAGCCTCACGCCAGCAGGCCTTTGAGCTTCCCTGGAAGATGTGGCCTGTGCTGCGTATAGATTTGGCTCCGGTGGGCCGGGGAGGAGGAAGTAGTGATGCTGTAAGGGTGTAATGGAAACACGGATCTGGCTGCTGGCTGTTCTCCTCACCATGAGGCGACCAACAGGGTAGACATCCAAAATCTCGATGATAAATGAATTTGCGTGCCCGTGTGCATAAATTTCATTCTAAACCCGCAGTATCTCTCAACTTCCTTGTGATTGCCTATGTTAAAGGCAATGTTATATCACAATATATAATAATATTTATTCAGTCTAAAAAATGATTTAGCCATTTTATTGTCCCTGTCTTCTAGTCATCTGAACAGGGTTAGGGAACTATTATTTTCATTTTTTGTTTTGCCCAGCTAATATGTGGCTAAATATCTTATGATGGTTTAAAAATTATTTGTGACTTTTAAGGTTGTGTGAGAAGAGAAAGAATTAAAACTCAGTAACTGATTTTAACAAATGTATTTGTGGGACCACAATGCACCGCTGTACATAGGTTGCAGGCCCAGGGACCCTGTGAGGAAGGAAGCATGGCTCTAGAATTGAACCCAATACAGGTGCTACTTCCTGTCTGCATCCCTCAGGTCCAGGTATGACTTCAGATTTGGAATTTTTCAAATTTGGGGGAGGTAATGTGGACACATATACACTCAGGGAGGTTTAGTCAAACATTAGTGCTTCTGCAGCAGAAAACAGCAAAGATTCACACTCGTTGAAGCAAAGATGTCAGGCTCCCGTCAGCAGCCTGCAAGCTTTGGGGGAGGCAAGGACTGTGGGAAGGCTGTGTGTGGTTGGTTCAAAGTGATAATTCTGGTGGCAGTGGTGTTGATGAAAACTACAGGGGACTGGAAGTAGAGAAAACAATTAGAAGACCATTGTAGTATCTTAGTGATGAGAGTTGATCTATGGTAATAGGCAATAAAAAGTGAAATAACTTGCAGTTTTCTGAGCATTTTGGATTTGGAGATTGCAGATGAAATATTGTGAGCAGAGACTAGTAACTAGGTGACCAAAAGAAAATAAATGACTGTCTCTCTTTGGGAGTCAGTTCCTTCCCCTTGAAATGAAGAAGTTAAGATTTTTAGGGATTGTGACTTTGCGTGGACTGAACACTCCTCAACTTCAGACTCTGCCCAGGCTGGTGTGGCTCAGTGGAGTGAGCACTGGCCTGTGGACCAAAGTGTCCCTGGTTCAATTCCCATTCAGGGCACATGCCCGGGTTGCGGGCCAAGTCCCCAGTGGGAGCGGTGCGTGAGAGGCAACCACACGTTGATGTTTCTCTCCCTCTCTTTCTCTGTCCCTTCCATCTTTCTAAAAATAAATAAAACCTTTTTTTAAAAAGTGAAAAAAAACCTTCAGATTCCACTTGCCAAATGCTCACAGCATTCTGTATAATAGTTTAAAAGTATGTTACTGAAGTATGTTTGATCATTGCTTAAATAAAGCATGATGTGACCTGTACTATGGAATATTCTATAGTAGTAAGTGGAAAAAATGGCTTATCAGACACTATTTATAATGTCATTTCATTTTAAAACTGATGGTTGGACAGACTCAATATACATGAAAGGACTAACTATAATTGTTTTCTTGTGATTCACTTGGCGGCAAGAAAGATAATCTTACTTAAACCAGCTCAGGAAGAAAGCCTTTCACTGAGGAGCTATGAGCAGGGCACACCGAGGGTCTCGTGTGCCTCTAAAGCCTAACGCAATAAAACTGTTGTGATATTTTAGGAAATACTCCTTTCTTCATTATTTACAGAAATTTTACCATGAGCACTGATTACTTACATATTAAAATAGAAGAGTAATTTATTTTTAAATGTTTTTAAAAACTTCTGGCTGAATATCTCCTTTATCAGCATCACCATTGGTTCAATTCCTAAGTAGAAATTTAAGAAATATCTTGCTTCTGGTTTGAGTTCTTTTAGTAACTGTTTGCTGTTAAATTTAATGGATGAGTCTCAGATAACTCTCTATATAAAAAAGTAGGTACGTTTGTATTACACCCTCTTAACTAAGCTTGAGTTTTATAGTTTCTTATATGTCCTTTTACCTTTTAGATCAAAATGGTTACCTTTATGGAGTCAGTCTTTCAAGTTTACTAATTATAAAAAATCATTTTTCATAGTTCAGAAGAAATGTGAACAATAAGAAAATGGAATAATATTTTTAAATTGCAACTCCTTCTTGGTTCTTTACATTCTCAGTTGTTGGCTAATAATGTACAAGTGCTCTTAGCTCACTCGGCTTCACCACCTTGCTGCCTGTCTCCACCTCCTCTCCGCCCGCTGTGTAACACACTGACCTTCTATCCCCACGCCTCTCTAGCCAGCTCCCACCAGTATCTGCGGCGCTTCTGCTCTGTGCGTTCTCATGTGTATACTGACCTGGAGTTGTTTGTACTTGTTCCCAAGCTTGCTAATGCTAGTTGTAATTATGTAATTTAATGAAATATTATGTAAACCAATGAAGCACAAATATTAAAAGATTTCTTCATTAAAACTCAAAATACTTGACAAATACTAGCTGGAAAAATCCTGTAATGGAAATAGATTTGAGTGAAACAAGTATGAAATATTGTGGGTGGGGGGAATGATATAAATCTAGGAAGATTTTGGAGTCAGGCTACTTGGACTGAAAGGCAATGCATTATGGGAGGGTTCATTCAGAAAAGACACTGTGGACTGCAGGAGGAAGAGGCTCACTCTCAAACAAGGGCCTCCGCCCTGTATCAGAGAGAGAGAGAGATTGATTTTCGATATATTGTAAGTGTTAAACACAATGTTTAAGTTTAGTAGTTGTCATTTTTATGAGTCTCCGATTTAACTGTAGAACTAAAAAAACTGTTGATCCCAATTGCGTTGGATAATAAAGCGTCAGTGACATTGACTGTTGACCAAATGGAAAAAATAATAATTTTATGACCATCAAAACAACTTAATTTGTATTATCAATATCTCTTAACATATCAACTAATCTCATTTTTAGAAATGTTCTCTAAAGCCAAATTTTTATAGCAAGGGCAGTTTGCTATTGAAAGGGATCCTTCAGTGGTTTCATTTCTAAAGCCAACGATTTTCAGAAGTCCTCATTTCCTATACTAATTTAGATATCTAGAACCTAAAGTCATATTCTAGCCATGGTTTTAGCTCTGTCTCTTCACCAGTTCTATATATTTTGAGACAATTGGGTTTTTATTTCCAGTGATCTATGTCTTTCAGAATAAAGACAATACTTAGCAACAATGGCTTCTTAGGAAATACAGTAGACAAAAATCCTTTGCATAGTGTTATATTAACCATAAAATCTTCCTGGTTCTGATAAGTCTCTTCCTCAGCCCTCAGAGACTATTATGTTGGTTTTCCTGTAAGATTAACCAGTTTTAACACATGGAGAATTTTACATTACTGTCAGATGCTCATCAGGACTTCTGGTGGAAAGGAGATTGTACTTTCAGTTGAATGTAGGCTCTTCCTTTTCAGGTATAGTTGCAGAAACCAACTTTTTTCTTTATCACTATGCTGTTATTCCAAAAGTCAAGGGAGTTTAATCACTACAGGTAAAATCAAATAAAGGTATATAAAACTCCAAGTCTATGCTTGCAATCTTATGTGGCACTAATATTGAGTAATAAGTAACACATTAGACTTGTGCTACATTTGGGGGGGGGTATTTTGGTGAGCAGAAAAAAAATTTACAGTAATAGCAACTATGAAAAAATTAGACTTGAAATGGTTGTATTTTATGTAGAAGGCATTCAGGAAATTGGATAGTGTTGATTATGTTTACATCAATCTTCCATTAAAAAAACACAAAAGAGCTATTACTTTATTAGTAGAAAAAAGGGAGGCATTTGTCTCTGACTCATTTAAAACTCTCTAACACTGCAAAAATAATCCCAAGTAGATTCATTAGATCTGAATTAATATGTAAAGAAGCCATAATAATAGTAAAAATGTAGCTGTAGTATATGGTAATTTTAGACTGCATTATTTAAGATCTGGAACTCTGTTTTCTATACACAAGCAAATGGATTATATGCAAAGTGGTTGCATAACTTATTTATCTTTATTTTAAACTGCTTTGCATATCCTAAAACAATTTTGCAATCAGAATTATCAGCCCACTGAGCAGCAAGGAGTTTGTTTTGTTAATTGCTCTTGTTAAACCTAATTACTGTTGGGTGGAGTGATCGTGAAGGGGAGGAAGGCCCAAAGATTGGCAGGGGGAAATTTTAGGAAGAGGTCCGGTGTTGGAATGTGCACACATGTGAGGGTGGACCAAGGCAGCTCCACAAGAACTACATTTAATTGCTTTTGCATGGAAAACTATTCCAGTTTTTACTAGGTGAGTCTATTTTCAAGCCTATCATTAGAGGTAGGTTCTTCCTTCTTCCATAAATATGCACATTTTTATGCCTGTGACTTTGCACCTTGAACATTTTCTTACATTCCATGAACAAGGGTTGAGCTGCAGTATACTTTCTCAAGAAAAAACCAAAGTATCTCCAGAGCTTACTGGAGGCCTCACTCACAGGCGGAATTTGAGGACCATTTTTAATCCATCACTCAGAGCACATTAATCAGCCATCTAATACACCGTGTTGAGTGCTGGTATTTGAAAGACACCTGGGATTGCCCACAGCCAGGCGGGTGAAGATCAGAGACAGGTCCTCATTCAGTGGAGTGGGTTGATTGGTAGAGCACAAGCAGAAAAGTGGTACGCACAAAGAAATGGAACCCAGAGGCACAGCGTGAACTACAAGCCAGGTGTCCGCGGCCATGCCTGGCACTGGGGCCCTTTTCAGGCAACTTCTTAGCCAAGCACATACTTCAATAACCCAGCACTGTATATTTTTGATCTTTGCTGGTAGAGATTTCTGAAATTTAAAACGTTTCCAAAAATGTCCAAAACCACATGAATGAATGTGCAAGTTTAATGCACGTTAAATGCAGACCCTTTTGTATTAGTGTAAACTAGTTGTTAATGAAATAGAGGTCAATAAGGAAATAAAGCTTTGATTGTTTAAATATATTCTGTGTATGATATCAAGACAAATTGGCGTCACTTGTCTGATGAATGAAAAGCTTTGGGAGAACATTGAGTTAAGCAGTGAGGTACCTATGATTAGTCCTTTTGTGCTAGGTAAATGTGTTCACTTTTTTCCACTGGTATTTATACTAGTAAATGTGTGGCACCAGATAGATTAACTTCCTGAGTCCATCTTTCAGCTTGTTGTCCTCTCCTTGGAGCTGACAAATGGTTAGAATTTGACACAGTTTATAAGTTAAGCCCCTGTGGGGTGCTCTGGCGCTTGCTCAGACCACTGCAAAGAAAAAGTGTTCCATGCAGCATTTTGGTCCTAGTCCTTCTGTCCAGAGAACAGTGCATCACTCAGGTACAGAATTCACACAGCTGTGAGGAGTTTTACTCCTGTAACACATACATTTCCAGACAGGCTCCTTATTATTTCCTGGTAGGGTGACTATAAAATTGCATCAAATGAGACACAATTGTCAATTTTATCAGAGAGGCCAAATTAAACCTATTTGGTGGCTGTTATCACCCTTCTGACACTGAAGGGCACTGAAAATGCCTTACATTTGCCAAGCTCTGAAAAAATCACGTCCCCCCAAATGATCAAAATCTGAGACTGTTTTGATGTGGGCAAGACAGCAGGCAGGCGCCTCCTTCATTTTTATACCAATGCTTCTCTATTTAATATTCATTCATACAAATGAAAGGTGATAAACTTGGGTTAAATAACATAATAACTTTGAGAGGGTCAAGTGGAATTTAAAGTTTTATTTTTTAACTTTTTATTAAAAATATTTTTAAAATACTAAAGAGAATAGTGTAGCACATTCCATTATCCAGTTCAACAACTATCAGCTTAAGACTTGGTAGTTGTGTCTACCCCAGGCCCACCTCGGATTTTGCAGCAAATCCCAGAACGCATGTAATTCCGTAAGTATTTCAGAGTGTATATCTGAAATACAGGATTTCCTTCTAAAACAACCAACAATACGTTCTTATTGATGGTTGGAATTACCATTAATTCTAAAGTTCTTTTTTTTTTTTTTTAAGGGCACACTCTTTAGGCCACTGAGTGGGGAAGGTTTGGAAAAGGTGGCTCTCTAAAAATTTTTCAGCATAAAAAATATATATATATCCTCAAGGCCAAAATTGAATTGCAAAGATAATTTTGCTTCTTTGGTTGATTCTGGAAGGAGAGCATACACATGCAGGCAAGCACCAAACTGGCATTTAAGCCTCTGTTGTTTAGATAGAATTATATGGTTTGGGGTGCTGGGTGAGACTGAACGCTTTGCTCTGAGCTGCTGGTGGTGGCAGCGTAATTAGTGAGCAGTCAGCTACAAATAGAATCACTGAAGCATATACTCCAACACATGAGCACATGCAGATTTGGCAGCTAGCAATGAATTAACAGTTGGATGCTAAGTGTGCCCTGTGCTACTTGTTGAGCTTAATGCAAAATGCAGTTTAGTCACTGGTGTGCCCATGAACGTGATTAGCTGTGAGGACCATCTAAGACCCTGGAGTGATTGATTTGGACACAGCCTTCTGTTCCACCACTCCCCTCCCTGCCAGCATCCCTCCTTCTTCTCCCCTCAAGCTTTGAGGAAGAAGGGAAAAGTAGAAGAGGAAAGGGGGTCCAGATGGGAAGAAAAGCATGCTGATAAGATCCTGTAGGAAGTAGGTCAGGTATTTTGGAGATTAGAGTTGCTTGCTTCATCCCTGAATGCAGGAGCCTGGGACAAGTGGCATACAATTAGGAGGAATTAGAACAGCAACAAGTAGCTTGGATTTATCAGCTTTAATTGTCTATTGTCAGGACACAGCCCTCCTCCCAAGGATCATGGTGGCAGCCTGCCTCTTAATACTTCTAATGGACGTCCACTGTGGGATTATCTCCCCTAGAGACAGAGCCTGTTTGTTTATTATCTATCTATCTATCTATCTATCTATCTATCTATCTATCTATCTATCTATCCATCATCTATCTCTGCCTGTTCTTCTAAAAAGGAGCTGTTGGGAAGGCAGCCTACAAAAACACTGAGCCGTGCTTTTCTTCTGTGACTGGTCCCCATTGTAGGGTAATGCAGTGCTGCCCTTCTGTCCCCAGGGGTGCACCTTAAGGGGGAAAATGCCTATTGAACATTAACCCCTCTGCCCCAGCTTCCCTGGTGAGTACTTGTAGGAAACAATGGGCTGTAGATGGAGACCGATAAGCTGGGGCTGATGGCTTCAGAATCTCACACTATCTTCATGTTAAAAGGTTTCCTGGCTTATTCTTAGTCAACGTGAGAGAGTTTGTCAAAAGATAAGGTGTCTATTAAATGAGGTTTGTCATTGTTTTACTGCTCCCTTCTCTTCCCTTCTCACCTCTCAACTCCTTGGGTAGAGAAGGCTGCATTTAAAGGGCCAGTCACTGTCTGGCACTGAATTAGGTTAGTTTACTGTTATTCACCGGCACCACCAGTTTAGCATTTAAAAGGATCTATGATAGGCATGTACCCTCCCTCCCCCTTTCTTAGCTTACCTGTACCTTAGGCCCAGCAGGTGCTTGCTTAATAATACAGGAGGATTCAATACAGAACCCTGGCCTCTCAGCTGGAACTCCAGAGAGCCAAATTCCAGTTTCGCCCTCTGCCTGAGCAGTGGCATGTCTGTGGGATGGCATCTGCCAGGGTCACAGTTGTCCGTAAGATCCAAATATCAAAAGGAGGGCCAAGAGAGATGCCCTTTCTGCTTCCTGTTTGGCCCCCAGCTTCTCAGGAGGCAAGTGAGGCACTGGGCTGCATCTCTGGTCTTCAACTCAGGTGGCACACCAAGTGTCCTTGGAGCAGACCTGGAGTAGGGAACATCTTTGTGTCTTTAGACAAATTGCTAAGATCCTCCTTACCCCCTTCCCTCTCTTTGGTGGGAAGTTCAGATGATTTCAACTGTCAACCTTTATTCTGTCTGCTCTCCAAACGCAACCTGGCACATAAAAATCAAGCCGCTGCGATCTTGAAATGGTCAGTCTTGTATTTGAGAACCATTTCTTCCCTGATCCTTTGTTTAACATTCTGCGGTTTCGGGATGCACCAGGCCCAGTGGCGGGGCTCTTGGTCCTGCCCCTGCCCACGCAGGCTCTCCCTGCCTCACCAAGCCTCTTGGGTCCGCCTTTGTTTTTAAGCCAGCTTGTCCCTCTTTCACCTTCTAGTGAAGTGCTCCTACCTACAACCTCCCTCTTTACTTCCCCCCTGAGTCCTCCCCCTTTCGGTGTGGCCTCCCCTCCCCTCCCCAAGGTGAGAGAAACACACATGTTGTGTGGACGCTCCTCTCTCTCTTCCCTGAATGAAGGGAAGAGGGACGAGAAAGCCGAGTTTCAGAATGTACACCTCTCCTGTTGCTCTCTTTCCCTATTACTTCACTGTCCACATTTTGCCTGTTGTTAGTTGGTTTGGATTTATTCCGTTTTCCCATTGATGTACAAGGAAGAAATGTTTTCTGGGTTCAGAAATGATCTGCCTTCTCAGGTCCTTTCCCCACAGCCTTTTCAGAAATTTGAATCCTTCTCTTCTCTGAATATTCATGGAAATAAAAAACATAATTAGGAAGAAGAAGAAGCACTGGAAACCTATCTTGGTTTCCCCACATTTCATATGTAAGTGATTCTAATTTTTATTGGTATTTACAAGTTGGTGGATGTCAAACTCAGTGAAACTTAAAAAGATGTAAATGATTCAATAGAAACACAACTGCCAGTCTGAAGGTTAGGTGGGGGGAAAAGACATTTAGGTGTGGTGATGACAGGTGGTCTGGCAAATGCTGAGACCCAAGACATTGCGTGGGTTTATAAAGTCCTCTGGATTGCACTTCAAGATCTTGGTTCCTAGGGAGGGGTTCTTTAATTTACATAGTTTTAATTTTCCTCGTTTAGGAAGTCAAAGCACTGACCTCATTTCAAAACACCCACAGCCCCCTAGGGTCGCCATGCCAATGTTTAGGCCCTGGATGTGTATGTCCAAAGTGTGGGGGTGGAGCACTCTGTTGCCAGAAGGAAGCCTTGCGCTATTTTTAAATTGATGCAACACATCGAAACATATCATACACATAACACACGAATGACACACACGCTGCATTGTAACATAGCATGTGTCATACATACATTCTCTGTCACTCACACATACTTGCTCTTCTTGTCTGGCTTTAGAAAAGGAAGGCAGCCAGGAAGCAGAGCCCAATGATTTGAGTTCAAAAGGCTGTTAAAGTTTAAAAACCAAGTGTCCCTCTCGTTCTCAGCCTGGCTTTGAGACATGTGGGAGGGCTTCAAAGCCCTGGTGCCCCTCTTTTAGAGCTCAGGCTTGCAGTTGGTCCCCAAATGTTTACCAGCATGAAGATGCCTAACTTACAGGAAGTGGGAAATGGGTGTGGGGGGTGAGGGTGGGTGGGTGGGTAGGGAGTGGGGAGAAGAGGGTGGGGGGTGTTCTCTTGATGTGGTTAGTCTGTCATTGACCTTGTTTGGGTATAGCAGGAGTTGAATTAGAAAATGAAAACACGTTTCATCTTGAGCACATTTCATCCCATTTTTTACTTTCCTTAGGAAAAAAAATAATCTTTTTGTCCTCCAAGTGAAGTCAGATCTCCAGATTTGATACTCAATCTCCTTTTATTCTACAACAGTCTTCTACGGTCATCCGACCCCGCATTGCCATTCCTGACGGGGCTGGCCGGACCGGTAGCTGACACTGAGGAACAAGGGCTGGTTGAGCCGTTTGGGATGATGCCATCAAAGGGAACAGATAGGTGGGGGTTCTGAGAGCCCAGCTATTTGGATCATTTATGATTTGCTATTAGGAACATTCTTAATGAGAGAACTCTGCCTGAGAAATGCTGGTTAATAGAGGTAACTGAGGTGGGGGGGGGGGTGTTCCTCTGGTATTCTAACAGGGAAGGGAGTAATATAGTGACTGAAAATGCACCAAATTATTACTTGAAAACAAACATTTTGAGACTTAAGACTCCAGACAACGGCATTCTCAGAGAGTGGTGTCCGCACAGCTAGCCGCACCAGCACGGCAGCTCCCTGCTTCGGTCAGCATTCTCAGTGTGGCGCTCGGGCCTTCTAGAAGGCGTGAGTAAAGTTCAGAAGGTCACCCCCTCTCCTTCCCCTTAACATTTTTGTGCTGGACAATACCTAAATTTGACTATATGAACAGACTTTTCCTTATTATGGGGCAGGCTTCCTTTCCTTTATTCCTGCTTCCTTTTTGGCATCTTTCATTTTAATTTATATTAATGCCTATCCTTGAGTGTTATAATTGCAATTAAATGATTTGATGTGGCAGGAGGAGGGTTTGTATTATTTTAGACAGGAAGTGAACACTTGAAGAATTTTATAATCCAACACTCTGTGTCTCAAAGTTTACTTTCCTTAAGGTTCCACTCGTGGCCTTCTCCCGCTCAGCCCAAGCACCTGGAACTAATTTTAGGGTTGCCTGGCTAAGCCCCACACTGGTATTTGAAGTTTGCATCCTCCTTAGACTCAAGCCCATTTCACCACCTCTGAAGGTGAGTGCAGGCTGATATTAATTAACAGTGAGTTGATTCACTGGCATCTTCCAATCATTAAAGTAAATATTTGGCTTACAATAGCCTCTTCCCACCTCAAATATCCAACTTTTTGCCTATTCCCTTACTTCTTCATGGTTGAATCACCAGTGCTTGCATGGTGTATGTGGCCTTAGAACTGAGTTTGATTCTAAAAGGGAAGTGAGATGCTCTTTAACATCTGCCGGCAGGACTGTTTAAACAGCAGTGCGGCCTTCGGTATGACTACATTGTTTTTCTGTCCATTGTGGCGCTGACTCAGCATCAGTTAGTAAATCCTCTCAAGAAGCCTGGATTTCTCTTGTTTAATTATCATCTTAGAGCTTTCTGAGAACTCTCAGGAACTGTTCATTCAGTTTTACACGTCTGCCAACTGAAAGTCCTGTTTCCTCTTGGTGTTAGCGTCCCCTCTGGCATACTATGCAATAACAGGTCACCAGGCTGTAAGCAGAGAGTGTGTTACTTATGTCCCCTAGTGGGAATTTAATTGTTCTGTACTGCAGAGATTGTGGAAGGACCTTAGACACAAAAAACATTTCCTGGCACATAATCTTTTGCCTCCCACCCATCTCCTCCCCCAAATGCTAGAAAAGCATCCTGAAAAAGAGAAATTTTAAAGATAAACAGACATGCTTTTATGATTGAGTTGGGATTTTGTTTTGCTTGGTTTTGTTTCTTCCTGTAAACAAATACTCAGATGTCCACTTCATCGTATGACTAAGTTGGTATTATTATGTCGGGACTGGGTGTGTGTATGTGGGTGGGTGTGTGTGTGTTGGGACGTGGGTGTGTATGCACACGTGTATTCAAAATGTTAGAAAAGACATTGCAGCCTTCGGTGGAAGGAGAGATGGTGTTAAAAACAACCACCTATGTGAGGCAAGCAGGAAAAGTGGGAGACTTGTGTCAGTGATCTAAACGGGGATTGCAAAAGGGTGCCTGCTGTAAGTGGACCCTTCGCATCATTGTTTCTCTGAATTAGAGGATTCCTTGCTAAAGGCACAAGGCCATTGAAGGAAGTAAAGCATCTGGTTTGTTTTGTAATGAGAAGCAGGAATGCAAGGTCTATGCTCTTAATAATAAACAAACAGGACATTGTATGCCATCATCACAGGATGTCCTTCCTTCAACAAAGGACTGACTGGGGCTGGAGGAAAAGCCGGACAGGGCTCAGAGTGACAGGACTCAGAGGGAGCCCCACTAATTACTGCCTCTGTCTGCCCTCCACTTGGAGTGACCAGTTCAGCGTTCCCTTTAACTGGAGAGCGATTAACGCACTACACACTTACACACTTCTGGGAAGTCTGGCTGTGGGTTTGGGGGGTTGGGGAGAAAAGGCAAAGAAATGTTAAGCCGTAGGATGATAACTTTTTCCTATTTCCCTATTTACTAAATAGTTGAAAGAGGGAAGTTAGCCCTTCCAAATTTGAACACATTTTAGCAGGAGAAATGGAAGCTTACGTGTGTGCGGGAAAACGTGTATTTCATAGGCAATAGCCTGAGGACTAAACGGCTACATTTTGTTACATTAGATGCAAAAATAATTTCACTTGATCTTTTCAGATAAGTTTTGTGTAATCTGTAACTGTGGATTTGAGCTGAGGAACTACAAAAATTTTAGGTAATTTTTAGGTTTCCCTTAATTTAAGGAATGTGCACCCCCTGAAAAAGCCGCAGCAGGAAGGAGGGTGGTCTGGAGTATTTAGAATACAATACAGCCCCAGTCAACGTGGAGGTTAAGTGCTTTCAAAGGGAAGCAGGAAGATTTAAAGTGAACGTTGAAATTCACACGCGAAGAGAGGAAGCTGTCGGAGGCTCGGGATCGGGGGAAAGCACTGGGCTGGGCTAGGCTGCGCTGGTCCAGGTGAGGCCACGCCCCCACTTCTGGCGCTGGTGTTGAGTCAGTCAGACAAATGGGAAATCTGCAGCTGGGAGGGGAGAGCAGCCGCCGCGCTGGTTAACACAGACTGAAAGTGCTGCCGTGACACTCGGCCCTCCAGTGCTGCGGAGAGGCAGAGCAGCGCGCAGCACCTGTCCGCCGCAGCCGCCGAGCCGGGACGCGGGCGCGGAGCGGCCGTAGATCAGCAGGGAACCGCCGGGGTGCGCGTCAGTCCCCAGCCCGCGAGGGGCCGCGGAGGAAATGTGGACTGTGTAGAGAGATGAGCGATATTTATCTCCGATGTTGGATATTTGCTTGGAAAAACGTGTGGGTACGACCTTGGTAAGGAACTTGATCTTCTTGGTAATCTGAAATTGATCTGAAAACTTTTTTTTTTTTTTTTTTTTTTTTTTTTTTTGCTAACGTAGTTGCAGTAGAAACCAGAAAGGCTTCTGCTTTAAGGCACTTAGAACTGTCAAACGTTTATAAGACTTTTTCCTTATGAATCATTAACCCTTTCAGTTCTAGGCATAATTGTCGATTCACTGAAATTTCAGTAGTGGCTTCTGCCCGCTCCCATCAAACAAAGTAACTATACTGGGCTGATGTAATTTTTAAGTTTTGCTTTATTTTAACATTTATTTGGCATCACGACTGTACATGTTGCAACTAAATAAAAATAAGCAGAGTATTTAAATCGTAACTGAGGGAAAGACAACTTCGCTACTGACTTTTTTTTTAAAAAGCATCATGTTTAAGGAAGAGCTAGAAGAATGTGGAAGCCACCCTGAAGGACTTATACAGTGTTGTTCTGTGTACAGTGTAAGGGGACACGTTCTGACATGGAGATGATACCCGCGTTCTTCTTTTTATCAAGCACGTTTATATGGGAAAAACGTCGCAGAAGTTGTTTACCTTTTTTTCTCGCTGGAAAACGCTTCATCTGACGGTGAGGGGAGACTTGCGGGAAGATCCTTACCCACTTACGAGTGGAAGCAGAGCGAGTCCTCTGAGTCTTCTCTATTTGTTATAACTTTAGTTACAGTAAACTGTAGCATAAAAGTGACTTCTGGGAATTTGTACACTTTCAGATTTAAGTGGAAAGTGCTATTTGTAGCTGAGGGCTCCTGAAGGAATTCTCTTTCGGGAATTCTGTTGAACAGTTTTATGTTTTGTTTTTGCTTTTTCAATTTGGCGTGAGATGCCCACAAGTCAAACGACGCGATTTGCTTCCTTACCCATTTTTCCTCCTCTTTTCCTGTGGTCCGAACAATTTTGAAAACTGCACCTTGATGATGCTGGCAGGATGCAATCCTTTCCAGACATGAGAGGATGAAAGAGAGCCTGCAGCAAAGGGTTGGGGGTGGGGGGGCAAGTTGTTTTGAAAGTTGTTTTGCATCGGGAGCTGGTGGGAAAGTTCAGTCTTCCCCATTTGGAAAAGGCAGGCTGGGTTCCGCTCCTGCACCACACGCGCTTTCCATTTTTAGCTTCATTCACAGGCAGACAGAGCTCCTTCCTCTTCCTCTCCTTGTTTGTGACACTTTTCTGAGGCAGCTTTTCCACAGCACTGAGGGGCTGGCAGCCATGACCCCAGGCGTTCTGGGACACAGGACTGAGCGCCCACAACATTTTTCAGCTGTGAGAGGTAAAGCCAGGGATTGTTCAGAGGTGATTCTTTTTTTTTTTTTTTTAAACCAAATCAAGTTGCCACATTCTTCTTCTTCTTCTTCTTTTTTTTTTTTTTTTTTTAACTTCTAAAAACCCTGCTTCTTCAAGGCAATCTTCTTTATACTGCTTTTTGGCTCTTATTCAACTGTACCAAGCACTCCACATCTGCTTTTAAACTCTTCAGACTACTGTATTAGTCATAGCCTCTCAGAGGGAGCCACAGGACAATGGGGATTAAAGGCCTTGCCCTTCTCTTCCAGGCTGCCCCAAAGTGTAGCTCCAGTGCTGTGAGGTTTCACGGGTTGGCCGAGGGGACGGAGGGGACCATGAAAATGGACATGGAGGACGTGGATATGACTCTGTGGACAGAGGCTGAGTTTGAAGAGAAGTGTACATACATTGTGAATGATCACCCCTGGGATTCTGGAGTTGACGGAGGGACTTCGGTTCAGGCAGAGGCATCCTTACCCAGGAATCTGCTTTTCAAATACGCCACAAACAGCAAAGAGGTAAGTCGCTGGTTTACTGCTGAGGAAGATGGGCCTCTGGTGCCAAGTCTCTCTACCTGCCCTTGAGGCCTCCTATATCCGTGAGGATCTGTAAGTACCAGTCTGTATGATCGCTTGCTTCGTATCTTTCATTGCTTTCTCTTTCCCCAAGTCAGTCCAGGCCCACTTCCTCAGCCCTCCACTGTTCCACAGTAATTAGCAAACAGTTAAACCTTTTGTCAAGTTGACATGTCTTGGCAAAGCCCAGCTGTAGCACGGGGTGGATGAAATTGTCAGCGAGCTTGGAGAAAGCCGCTGGCCACTGGGCTGCCCGGCCCTAGTCCCCCAGGTGTACAGTAGCTTTGGAGGGAGAACATTCCTTCTTAGGAAAGAGTTTTCATGTTTCTTTTGTCTCCTTTGGGTCATTAGATGGCTTTATTCTTTTTAACGACCCAGCTTTATTGGCTGGGTTTCTAAAATTATTCTCAAAACCCTGAGGTGTTTATGAACTGGAGTGATGGCATAAACCAAGAAGAGGGTCATGTAAAAGTGTCCTCTGCCCGGATGACTTCAGAGCTCACCACTGTTTATCAGAGGCAGCTCCTTGGCTCTGGCTGGGCTGGCAGGCTGATTCCTACTGGCCTCTGAAGTGGGTACACTCTTTGTTGTTTCAAAGGGGCTGAAAACCCCAACTTGGAATGAGCAAAGGATTTGTGTTTACCCTTTTATATAACGATTATAGCTAGGCGTGATGTTTAGCTGTGAAATAACTTGCAGAACCACCTCTTGTTTTGAGCGTTCAACTACCACAGTTGCTCTCACTAGTATACTGGGCTGAGTTGTAGGAATCGAGAGCTCAACAGACTTCCCACCACCAGCATGACCACAAGCCACTGTCAATTCTATTACCGCCTTCAGACAGCAGTGAAAAGGGGATCCTTTGCTGTAGGGACCCATAATTTGATACTGGGACTATTCACGATAGCCATGGTAAATTACTCACTTCTTTTTCGAAGGAACAGCATTTAAAGGATCCAGGGAAATACTTTGGGAAATACTTTGTCTCTCCTGTTTGTGTCTGAGTCCAGTGTTTTTGGTAAGGGGGAGACACAGTTGTCTAAAATTAAATAGAGCAGCTCTTCTTTGAGTTTCACTAAAAAGCAACCCCTTTTCCCCCCTGCTGGGAGAATGGAGGCAGATTTTATAAAAAGCAAAATTTAAATTGTAGCTGTATGCGAACATTACTAAAAATGTAACCCCAGAGGTCGGCCTTAATTATACCTCTTTCTTCAAATAGCACTCTTCTCAATAGAAAGTCTCTTAATATGTGGCCCCTGGAATCAATGCAGGATTTGTCTGGGTATTTAAGGTTTGGCTGTGGCTTTAAAGGTGCAGTATGCTTTTTCCCATATCAGATTCAACCAAATATTGATCAATTCCTGCCTTCATTTGTGCTCTGTTGGCCTGTGTAGCCCATTGGGACTGAAATAAAACTCTATTCCATGGGTCATGTTTGCCTTTTAATTCCATAGTGCTCTTATCCTCATTTCAGCACAGAGCTTAAGTTTTTCCACTTTTACCATTCAAGTTAAAATCATATAGATAAATTTAGTAGTGACCTTAAGCCATGTAGTCCAAGGTTCAGAAAGATGGTCACTTACCCAAGGCATAAAGTTAAAACCAGAGCCAAGACTTGGAGAGAGCAAAGTCCTTCTGACTTCCCCAGCCAGTGAGTGCTTCTTGATTATGCTACACTGGCCCCTCTTGGTGTCACTGTGGTTTTATTTATAGTCTGAACCTATTTCAGACTGATCCTTCATTAAGCTTGTTTAGTTCTTTTTTTCTCTGAACATGTAACACCCTATTTCAGTATGTTCAGCACACAAAAAACATGCAGTGCCTAAGTTCCTTAAGAGGGTCCTTCAAAACTGAACTAAATAAGAGATCAGGGTCTCTTATTCTATTTTCCTGTAGTTTATTTAACTGAAACACTTAACTAAAATGGTACATCTTCAGTCCCTAATCTTAAAAGCAACCAGGAAGCCAAATTAAATGTAATAACTGTCTGAGGCTTACTCTGGAATTCATACCCGTTTTTCTGCTTCTCCCTTCCTTTCCAAACTTTGGGAGAAAACTGCTCCCTTGAGGTGGTAAAGAGGGCTATGGACTCGGCCCATGGCCCACGAGGATGCAGACTGGTGCTCACCCAGAGACCTTCAGGGTTTAATGAGCTGTTTACGTTATCATTGTTCAGTTAGTCCCACAAGCTGTGGAAATAGGCAAAAAAAAAAAAAAAAAAAAAAAGCTTTTGTACATGTAGTTTTCCTTTGACTGATTTACCTTGCCCTTCTTTAAATGTTTTCATTTAAGTAGCAGAAGATGTTACACTCCGTGCTGTTGTGCTGACATGCTGGGGGTTTTTTGGACAGGGCCATTTTTCATTATGAATTTGTGCAGTGTGTCAGCACCTTTTTTTTTCTTTTGGTTTAAAAACAAAACATACAAACCGTATTTCTGATCTTGACCCTCATTTTTAGATTTGGTTTAGAATCATTCTGCACCTTTTAATGAGACTGTTCTTACTTCCTATTTCCAGAACTCAAACCAAATATAGACATACTATTCAAAACTTTTAAAACTTTTTTAACTGATGCATTATTCTTTTAGGGGGATTTTCCCCTTGTCCTCCTGAAATAATTTTCTATGAATATTTGAATACTGAAAGATCCATTTAAGCATTTGTATTTGAGAAGTGGTACCCTGACAGAGGCGGCTTGCATTCTAGAAGTGCTGTAGCTCTGAGCCTGACCCCCCAGTGTCCTGCAGTGATAAACATTAGACGGATGAGGGGGACACGCTCAGGGTCCACTTTGACTGAAGTCCATTATTAACTCAAGCCATCTGTAAAAGTACCTTGCTACAATGTGCAATTCCCTTTTCTTCCTACTCCCTTTTATTTGGGAGACAACATACTGAGGCATTACCACATTTCCTTTAATATAGAGATAATTAAGGAGGAAACCTTCCAAAAACATCTCCATTCACTCCACTCCCTTTTTAAAAATGGGGTGCATTACAAGCTGAAGTCTTGGTCCATGACAGAGTTCTAGTCATCTCAGTACAGATAATCCTTATAATTGTAATCGAATGAGGCATTTTATGGGGTGGGGGGGAGATCACTAGTAATTAAAATGATATTAATGTAATCTGGGATGAGGGTGCTCAGTAATCACATTTAGACCTAAACGATGTTTCTGGTTAAAACCCACTACTGTGTGCGTGTCTGAACACTCCCTACAGGAGGAAATTGCTTTAGTAGCCAACAAACAAAGAACTGATATTCTCTTTGCTATTAGATTTTTATTTCACACCCCCCCCCCCAATCCATCCTAAGTTGGGAAATCTTCATTTTGTCTAGAAGCCACAGACCTCAGGGTGTGTTCTGTAAATGAGACCACTGACAGAGACAGGTCTGCTCCTGTGGTGGAGGGGTCCACTCTGCATTGAACCATGACGTTGAAGAGTTTCTGGGGGACAAGAAGTGTTGAGGCCAGCGTTCTTTCACTGATAGGTTTATGGAAGGCACATAGCACCCTGTTCCCAGCAGAAATTCTTTAGGACCCTGGTCAGTTCCAGTGAAGTTTCCTTCCTGAGCTAGGTGAACACATTCTTAGTCTTTTTAGTGCTGTGAAATCTGGGGCACACACCAGGTTCCTCTGTATCATGAGCTTAGTCCAAGGATAGATTGTTGTTGGCTAAGATTCACGTCTAGCTGGATTTTTCTATGGCCAGAGAGAGAACTGTGACCTTCCATTTCCCATTAAAAAAAAAACTCTGGTTCCTGCTCCCCTTCACAGCTACCTGGCTGAGCACTGTAACCTTAGAGTTGCAGCTCTTATGCATATCCTCTTTGAGTAATGTCTCAGACATGAACCTGAGATGAAGCTGTTCATTGTGCATTAGAGTACTGAACTGGAATGGATAGAGATGACATTATATACAAAATTACTTCCCACCTAAAAATTCTATGATTTTGTGTCTATTTATCCATATGTATGAGTTTGTATATATCCTACAGCTTTGTGTATAATAAGACATTAAAATATTAAGGTTCTGTCCCACTTCTAAAGGTAACCTAATATTGAGGTTCTTTCATTTGTTTGGGGCTTAAGGATTTTCATTGATCTCTCTCACCACACTCCTTTCTAGTTATTCTTCTGTCTTGCCTGCTCTATTGCATTTGTAAGATGATAGACGGGATGGGTTACTTCCAATAGTACCTTAAAACTTCCCCAGTGATGTGGCCATATTGCTGAAATAGGAGTTGGGTGGCTTGTGTCTTTTGCAAATTTCTAGTTGACTTCTTCTGGCCATAAGAAAATGTTGTGTATTTTTCTCATGTAAGATTGGTAGCTGAAAACCAAGAAACCCGTGGTTAAAAGAATGGCAATCGGAAGGAAAACCCTGACCTCAATGTCGTGCTGCTAGTTGGCAATCAGGCTCTGACTCCTAAAACACTGTCTACAGGAGACTGTAATTTAAAACAAAGTTGATGAACCAGTTCAGTGCCTTTCCTAAAATTACTGCTTTAAAGTGGATATGTTGAAAATATCAACTGCTAATTATTGGCTCACCAACAAATGGCATTATTTGTTTTTCCTGTTTGTCATTTTAATATCATGGAATAATCACGCAAAGGTGAATGCCAAATGATTTGCGTGCCATAAAGGTCAATTCCATGAATTTTTCAAATTAGTTAGGTTCAGTAACATATCATAAACAATGAGCCTCTGAACAGGTATGTCTACTTAAGCTTCAGTATGTATTTTTATCTGGGGACTGTTCTGAGGTACTCCTGTCCCCAGTAGCTATACTGCCAACAAATACCAATAATGACAAACTGTTATTAAAAGGGCAGCTAGATGTAAATGAAGGCAGAGGAAGAGAATGAAATGAACATCTGCTTTTTTCACCTGTCTGCCAGAAATTCATAAAAGACCAAAAATAACACTCCAGTTCACCAACCTTGTTTCAACTTGTGTTAGGTGTAGAAAAAAATTTTTTTCTGTCTTTCCAGTCTGGGTATGTTCCATTGGCTTGTATATTGAATAATACATTTTTTAAAAATTATTGGTTCATGAGTAATGTATATGAGAAAAACTAGTGTACCCCTACCTTACAGGTATGCTTATTCCAAATGCACTTAAACAGGTTTGAATTCTTGACATAACTTAATGAAGTGTCAGTGCATATCATAACCAAAATTGTATATTCCACTGTGAACATTTATTGATTTATATATTTGGGCCTACCATTTTGGGTACACAGTTACACAGGAACCACCAGATGAAAACTGGAAAGAAATATTGTCTTTACCTCCTCTCTTGGTCCATTTCAGTATGGTATTTAGTAACTAATTTGTAGGCTCTTTTGGATGAGAAGAAAATAAAAATGGAAAAATGAGTGAATAAAAACCAAAACAAAGCTGCAACTGCAAAATGTTGTAAAAGGACTACTTCGTAGAGGAGTTTTTTCAATAGTGATGAATTGCTTCCTGATTCGCGGTTGGTGTTTTTTTTTTTTTTTTTTTTTTTTTTTAACCCCCTCTTAAAGAAATTTACGATCAAGGAGGAACTGGCATAGTTGACATGTTTCTTAAGTAAGGCCCCACAAAGTCAGAATTTGTGGTACATTCAGTCTGAGAAGGTCATTTCCTCAGATCTTAGAACCCACAGGTCTCAGAACCCACAACTGTCCTCGGTATAAATTCCATTTCAAAGGAGGACTTCTGACCACTGTTGAGTAGAACATGCTAGAGAAGAACAAAGTTACTTGAAAGATCTGTCCTCATAAAGAGAACAAGCTATTAAAAAACCTCACCTGGGTCGAAAAAAAATAGAATGGTGTTTGGTTTTTGGTTCCTTAGGCCTTTGTGGAACAACCAAAGAGCATTATTTTGGTTTCTGAGGTTAAAACTATTTTATTCCCCTCAAGTACACTGAGTTTATGGTTGGAGGGAGAAGGAGAAATAGGAAACTAGGAGGAGGCTGAAATCGTCTAACTTTGACCACCTAATTCTGCAGTATCTGATTCCTTCTTCTAAAATAAAATGGTCACCCTCTGTTCTAGCATAAAAAGTAATAATAAATATAAAGGACCCTCAGTCAGTGGAGAATAATCCTTTAGACTATTTTAATGCTTGGTTGAGTATTTGGTAATGATCTGGGAGTTTTAAAATGGTCTTCCTCTAAGGTGAAGCTCGTTGTTAATTACATAGTCACCATATCATAATTTCATCATTGTTAGTTGCATTACCACTTGACGAATCAATTCACTGAAATAAAAGATTGGTTGATATTTTACAGTTGAAGTAATTGTTTCATATGTTTTTACTTCATTTAGGTTGTTGGAGTTGTGAGTAAAGAATACATACCAAAGGGAACACGTTTTGGACCTCTAATAGGTGAAATCTACACAAATGATACAGTTCCCAAGAATGCCAACAGGAAATATTTTTGGCGGGTAAGTATGAAAAATTTTTCCAGATTCATTAAGAAAAAAAATAAAGATAGAATTGCTGGGTCACTTCCTTTTGCAACTTGTACTGGGCCTCACCACAAGTATTCAGGGTCCCCACGGACACAGCGTATTCTAAGCAAGTGTGATGAAACCAGCTAGATGTTTGGCCCTGGAAACACACCGTGTATGTGGTTAGGGATGGAGATATGTACTATATGTGGATCTCAATTTTTGCAATTCATCGAGCTTTGTGATGAAAGGAAACAGTTTGTTACTTGCCTCAAGGGTAGGCTCATTTGCATTTCTTTGCAAGGAAGTAGTAATGAGTCACCAAGCCTTAGATTTCACTTCATCTTGATTTTTAGCTGAGTTAACTTTAATTGAATGGAAGAATAATCATAAATGAAATATCTTGAAAATAAGTGACACTAAAGAAGGCTAGGTAGAAGATAGCACTAGGGGAATGGAGATGGACCTCAGGACTAATCCTGTTTAAATTTGCACCGTAAAATGGTCAGATTTGACAATATATAGATTACATCCATAACATCAGGAAAATCCTTAGCATCATGCAAGATGATGAACTTTCCAATAACATCCAGTCAAAAAGTCTGGCCAATACAATTTCCTTTGGAATATCAGAGTTAGAGAAGACCTCAAAGGTGAACTAAATAGATGGAATCCTTGAGTAAAAGACCCTGAATTAGAAGTGAACAGAGGAAAAAAATCAAACTGCTTTCCATCTTCCCAAAACTCTGTGGGATATTTCATTTCCTTAATTAGATAATAAAGATACACAAAAGTAATTTTTTATGCATACTTGCATAAAAAGTACACGACTATTAGGGAATCATTATTTGAGTTCTTTTTAGAAACAGCTGCATGGTAACAACAAAAATTGGATAATACTTACTTTGGCTAGTATTTACCTAGAACAGTTAACACCTCTTAAACAAGTATCTTGATAAAAGATATATTTGGGGATCATTCAGAAGCTGTTCCTAAGAAAGATTTTTTTTAAGCCAAGAAGGTTTGTGTTTTTAGAAATGTGTTATTCTATTTTCCAAGCAAATGTGAGCTCTGAGAATTGTGTGCTTAACAATTTTTATTTAGTAACTTTCTCAGGCTTAAAATATATGACTTAAAATGGGCAAAGTGGAAGTGAGTACATTTTTGCCTTTATTGCCATACAATCTTCCCAGAAGGGAGCACCATAGAGGTGTGTATTCTTGGAGTAACAGGTCTGAATTAAGACAATCTAGTATAAATCTCATTAATGCCTGGTCATTTTGACAAGGGCAAGAAATACCTAAGAACCACCTATCTCTGGTTCGTTAAAGATTCACCATAGGTAACTGAAATGCTGTCCTTGGGAGGATTTATTTGAATTAGTCTTTTACATGCAAAGGATATTGTAGGAGATAACTTCCCACATGTTGTTAAAAGCATCCTGATTTTGCTGGCAGGAATATGAACATCTGTTGTGAGTAAAGAAAAAGTTTCATGCAAATTACACAGTCAAAGAAGAGAAGGGATGTTCAAGTTGAGAAACCAGTGACATTTCTTGTAACTGTACTATGAGTCAGCACGTTTTTAATCTTCTTGATAATATATGGAAATGTAGTGAGGTGATAGGGAGCAGTGTTCATTTGACGTATGCATTATTTTATTTTCTTGTGGGTGTGTGTGTGAGAGAAAGAGTGTGTGACTTCATGGCATCAATATTTCTGTTTTTAAATGAGGATACAGTAAATCGTAGCCTGTGGAAGGCTGACTGGAATCAACATACCCGTAGCTTTAGAAAGCAGTTTCCGCCCAACGAAGAGTGCAAGAGCGATGGAACCCCATGTTCCTGGAAGTTTGCACATCAGAGTAAACAAACTTGAAAACCCCTCTTCATAGCAAATTCGCCCAGCCTTGTTCCATTTTCTCTTAACAAAACACACCGCAAAAGCTCTCACAAGCTGCTTTGATGAAGCCACATGTATTTCCCCCTTCACAATTTACAGGAAGTTACTCTTAAAAGAAAGTGATTCTGGTGTTTACTGCCTGTGTTAAAGGGACAGAGTTCCTTTTTGTCTCTGATAACGTTTGAGTGAAGTACAGAATCAATTTATAGTCTAGCAAAGTATGTGACTAAGAACAAAGCAATAACCTGCTCTCCGGTTAGAGCAAAATTTATGCCACGAGCCGTGCCCTTCTCCGCGGAGACTACAAGTTGCAGATTACCAGGTACTAATAGTATATGTCGAAAGAAATTCCTTAAATCTGAAGACAAGAAGGTACATCTCAAAAAGAGTGGGAGAGAAAAACTTCCTGTGGAAGGGTAAGAAGATTGTTTATAAAGTAGTTTCAGGAAGAATGTAAATTTTAATTTTCGTGTTCTTACCTCTGCCTTTTTTTCCCCAAGTGGACTGAGTGCATCTGTTAACCAGAAGTCGTATTACTATAAGGCAGACTTTGAATTCTTCATTATATGTTGCCTTTAAAGAACGACATAGTGTCTTCCTGTTCTTTTTCTGAAAACACATGCCTATGGCTCTGAGAGCAGTGTTTTAGCCAACCTCTTCACAGATAAGAGGGTTCCCTCTCCCCTCCTTTGGCAAGACTGAACATGTTTATCAAGAGGAAAAGTGACTCCTCAGTAGACTGTCAAATTCTGGCTTCTGTCCCAGAGTTCACTTTGTTATGGCAGGTGAAGTTCACCTTTGCCCCACCCAGTGCTTCCACCAAAAGGCAAGGTTCCAAGTATTCATATGAACAAGTGTTACTTCTGGACTCAGAGGCTTGGGGGTGGAGGATGTTTGCATAGTTTAAGCCTTGGGCGGGGGTGTAGGAAATGGCAAGTACAGAGGCCATAGAAAAAGTTGAGAGACTCGGTTTGACGTATTCAGTCGGGTTGGTCTTCTACCCAGTGACTCAAAGCATTAAAAGTCAGCATAATCAGAACTCAAGTTAGTAAGCATTACACGTTTGCCATCCGCTGCTGGAGCAAAAGAAGAACTCTGGTGGTTTGATTGGTCTGAGGCAGCTAGCTCCTTAAATGAAATTGTGTGTTTCATTCTTCTATTATTTTTCCCACATGAAAAGATGATAAAAAACTGAAATGGAAAGGTAACTGACAAAGTGTGCCTTACCTGTTTCCGCCCTTATTTCTGCTGATTCAAGGCTACTCTGGCCAGACTGATTGGATTCTTTTTCTAACTAGGTGACAGGGAACCAGAAATCACACAGGGTGCTTGCTGTTAGAGGTGCTAGGGGCTGATTTTCTTCAACCTGTCTGTCTTCTCTTTTGGACAGATCTATTCCAGAGGGGAGCTTCACCACTTCATCGATGGCTTTAATGAGGAGAAGAGCAACTGGATGCGCTATGTGAATCCGGCACACTCTGCCCTGGAGCAAAGCCTGGCTGCGTGTCAGAACGGGATGAACATCTACTTCTATACCATTAAGCCCATTCCTGCCAACCAGGAGCTTCTTGTGTGGTATTGTCGGGACTTTGCAGAGAGGCTTCACTACCCTTATCCTGGAGAGCTGACAATGATGAATCTCAGTAAGTGGATTATAGAACAAAAAAATTATAAATGCCAGTCTTGTCAGTTCTGCCCCTATGAGCTAATAACATGTTGTTTAATTACATGGCTTCACCCGTTGGGCCAAGTAGGTGGCTTAAACTGGGCACTAAGAAGAAGGGGGAAAACTTTAGTGCCTGTTTCCTAGTATAGAACTTGATGATTTAAAAAATATTAAAAACTACTTTATTTCATTCATAAAGTGAAGAAGAAATATATGTCCAATTCTAATCTATCCAAGAGGGGGCAGGGAGGAGTGAAATAGAGATTGGTCCGGACACGGAGTTTGCAAGGTACAGCCCCCTTCTCTGTGGTGTTCGTTGGTGCTTCAGATGTGCACCGACATCTCGTAGAGACGCACACTCGGTTCTTAAGTTACGGTCTGATGTGGAACGTAGGAGACTGGTTCTAGAAAAACTGGCAGCTATAATTTTTCATATATTATTCTAAATGAATGACAAGATTTTATATACCTTACCTTCCTTCCTTTATCACCTGATCGGTTATCATAGTAGCCACTTAACATTTTGTCTTAACAAATTCTCAATTCCTTAAGTTTATAAGCTTTTACTTTGTTATTTGGTTAAAGTCGTCATTACCTCTGTGCAAAGAGCTGCTTCATTTTAGTCACTCTCAGGTCACGTCTACGAAAGACTTAAGAATTGCCGTAAAATTCCAATCTGTGGCAACTATGGGTGTGTGTTTTCAGTTACACTGCTAAATAATAAAGCATTTTTTAAAATTAAATTTTTTAAGTTAAATTTTAAACCTTTGGGTTTAAAAGTTTCAGCACCTAAATGCTGACATTTTTGTAACTTTTGGTTTTGAAATCATTTCAAACTTAAGGAGAAGTTGCAAGAATAGTACAAAAAATTCCAGATACCCTTTACTCGGATTCGTTAATTGGTTTTCCCATTTTCTTTATCTGAAGGCTAAATTGTTTTAGTTAACACTTTTGTCTTTGAGACTTTTGGAATGAATGTTAATAATAATGTAAGTTAGAATTTTTACTTCCACCGGAGGACCAGTTAACAAACCAGTAATTTATCTTAGGGGTAATTCAGCTCTATAGCTATTGAGTGCCCATCCCACAGTGTCTGCCTGATCTATACTTGTAGTTTTCTGAAAAATGAGGACTATGAAAAATTACGAACCTCCCCTGCATGATCATCTTTCAGATTTGCATGTGTGGTCCACACATACATGCATGCAGATACAGGTGTACACAGTGCACCCATGAGCTTCATGAGGATGTCTTAGCATGTTTGGAAATAAACGGGCTTCCAACATGAGCAGGAGGAGTATAACCAGGTCCTAGCCAATCTTTTCCCTCATCTCTCTGCACTGCTCCCAAGAATCTGTCATGTCCCTGGTGCCAACCATCCCAACAGCTATTCAGCTATTTCACCACCTGTATGTGCCGAGCCCAGTGCTCAGGGCCTGTGGTAAAAGACAACCGACATTCCAGCAGGCATCTCGGGGGAGATATGCTGCCTCTCCCAGCCTCCTCGGCATGGCAAGTCACTTCCTCCTGAGGGTCTCCTTACAGTCCTTGAGCTTCATTCATGGATTTGGAGAAAGACTCTGAATTCTTTTTTAAACAATAACTCCGTTTGAGGTGATGCACCCCAGTGACTGTGCACCAACCACAAAAAAGCTTTCTTGTGTACGTCCCTCAGTCTCTGCCAATCAAAGAAAGATTTTAATGCTCCTGCATTTTTATTGAGCTTCGCACAATGAAAAGCTTTGCACAGTGTTTTAAGATTCAAGCGCTTATCCTTTGTGTTCAGAAGCAACATCCTGGTATACTATGAAATGACACCTTTCTTCCCTCAAATGTCCCTTTTTGTTTATGCAGATTTTTTTTCTAAATTTCCAAGTACCCTTTCATTGTCCAGTAATCATAGTAAAGAATGAGGGTTAACAATACCAGTCACATTTAAGCCAAGACTCCTACTGCTGATTGTGAAAGCAGTTGCCTTAGGTGTGGTAACTGATGATTGAGACTCTGATCAGGAAAATTTCCACTATTTCATCAGGCCTAACAGGTAGATTGTGTCGGCAGGTGAGTTGTGTTGGGTTTCCATGCTTCAAGCACAGTGAAGCTCTGCGCCAGTATCTCCGTGAGGGCTTTCAGTGGCGGTGATGGTTGCGCTGGTAGCATGTTGAGAGATTAGAAGCAAACTGAGGCAGAGAAAAATAAGTAGCCAGAAATCATGAATGGGCATTTTTTAAAAACAAAAGGAGTCGGAATTATTAACTCCTACCCCTCCCAAGGTTTTTTTTTTTGTTGTTTTTTTTTTCTATCTACCTAACTAACCCATCTAGAAAACAGTTGACCAAATTATAGACTTCTAAATGTTAATCTGCTTTCTCAGTTTCAGTTGAAAACAGACTTTGTTTTGCCTACTGCAGAACTTCTAGGTTCTTTCTTGTAGTTGTGAGGGTTCTTATTATAGATCGAAAATGTGAGTCGGCATAATTAAGCCACTCAGAGCCTTCAGAAGCAGTTCACTCTTGAAATGACTCTGTCCGCCTACAGCCATTTAAGATTTAAGAACAAAAACAGATCTTGATTTTCTTTTTCATGTTAACTCAAGCTGCTGCTGAGTGGGAGAGTCAGAAATGACACCAGTTCCTCTGATTACTCAGCTGCTCAAGGATGATTTTTTAAAATGTACCTTCATGGGGACCACATGATTTCTCCCTTAGAACATCTCAGGAGGGGTTAACGCTTCCCTCTGGATGTTGTGTTGGAATCAGATGTAGATTTGTTTTGCAAAGGCGTAAGAGATAGCAGACATTCTTTGTGGGTTTCCTTTGTGCCCGGCGCAGTGCTGAGTATTTTGTGTAGAAAATGAGGAATTCCAACTTTCTTGTTTGTTGGCCCAATCATTAACTTTGTTTCAGTTCAATAATCGAATTATTGGAGCACTTAGTAAGAACATCTAACTAAATAGGAGGGACCATGCTATGGATGGACTTAAACTTCTTGCTTACAGCTTTAATTTGTTGAATTTTAGAATTAAGGAAGTATGGAAGCCACTGGAAAAATTAAGACACTTAGATGGAATTTGCCACGTACAAATGGCAGAAAGTTATGATGGTGAAGTGTCTGTGTTTTCACTTTATTAGGGTAACATCTTTCTTTTTTAAGTGGGGGCCTATGCAGATGCCTCCAAATCATTCTTTCCCAACCTCCATAAAATTCCTTCCTGTGGCTGTGAAATAGACGTCTTGCCTATCAGTTTTCCAACTTGGTTGTCTCTTCCTTTACCATTTCAGCTTTAAAAAACAAAAGTGACAATTTGAACTTCCTGCCTGCTGGGCCTCACTGAAAGACTGATATTGGCCTGATAAGGGGATATTTATTTTGGTTTAGTGGCTTCAGAAATCCTTCTCCCTCAACAAGCTTTCCATCACTGCCCCCATCAGCTTCTCCCCTGATAGTGTCTCTGAGTGTTTATTCTGGGGCAGCCGGCTCACCCGGGAGTGACTGATAACAGCTAGCAGTAGATAACATTCTCCGAGGGGCTCTCCAACTGGAATCAAATCCCTCCAGCCTGTCAGGGCCTAGAGAATGGATTTGAAGAGCTCAGAATCTGGAGCTCCATGGCGTTCATTTCTAGACCTATCCGGTGTCAAGTCTGCAGTTCTTTCTCAGTTGAATCAAACAGGGATTTTTTTTTTTTAAGATGACGAATGATACTTTTACAGAGGCTTCAGCCTCATCCCCCGAACCTTTCCTCCTCCAGTGCCGCGGCTCTCCTGCCTTTCACGGTGTCTGCACACGCAGCAGTGGCTGCTGCCTTCGCCTACTCCTCCCGCTGGGGCAGGTGTTCCCATCCGAAAGATCATTCTCCAATAACCTGAGCGCCAACTAAGCAGCATCTGTTTTACTTTTGATTTCCAAGGAAGGCTGAGCAGGGAGTTTTTGGTTTTCCCTCCTCTGACTGGTGTTTTCCTTGAGGCACCGTTTGTTCTGTATGTTTGGAGAGGTAGGGCTGGCGATGGCCCGGAGAGTCTGGAAGTGTCCTCGTTGCTGCTGTTCCTGAATAGTATGTTTACCGAGTCATAATATGCCGTCTTTTGGAATAAATGCTTTCATCTTAGCTGCCTGTTTTCTTTGGTGCTCTAAGTAATTGAACTGGCTCGAGAAGGGCCTGTTGTGGTTTGGCAGAGAGACTGGGTCATGCCTTGTGATTCCAAGGACAGCATTGCTGGGAGCCTGATTAGACCAGCAAAGCCTTGATGAAATACTTGTGTTGTCAGCAAATTGAGGGAAAGGGGCGGCATCTACGTGTCTAATCTCTCTATTAGGCACAGGCAGTTTAAACAGGGTTTTATCAAATTCGCATTGAACAGGAATGAAGGCAAAACTTGATGACTGCTTATTACTTGAAATGAGTCTTAATCTTTCACATCTAGTTTGCAGGGTGTGCTGATTTCCTCAGAATGACATCTTTTAAGTCACGACACCCCCCACCCCAGTATTTTTCCACCCCATTTTGATGGAAGCACTCCTCTTCTAGCTTGAACAGCACTTTTCCATCACACGGTTTTTTTGCGAGTGGAAACAAAATACTCCAAACGGCGCTGTTCGCTCGATCAATGCTGCCAGTGCCCCGTTTGGCTGAGAAGGAAATGGAGCAGTTGCGAGTGAGTGGCCCCGAGCCCTCTAGAATGAGAGGGCGTTGAGAAAGCAGGTGTCTCTCACTTGTGGCCAGCTGGTGCTCAGGCTTTCTCGAGGAGAGAAGAGCTTTAGCAATTTCACTTCAGTTCTCTGTACCCCTCTGAGTAATCGTCCTTTCTTCTTTATTTCAGCACAAACCCAGAGCCATCCAAAGCAGCAGAGCACTGAGAAGAATGACCTTTGCCCAAAGAATGTCCCTAAGTACAGCGTGAAAGAAATCCTAAAACTGGACTCCAACCCCTCCAAAGGAAAGGACTTCTGCCGTTCGAACATTTCACCCCTCACTTCAGAAAAGGACGCTGACAACTTCAGGAAAAACGGGAGCCCTGACATGCCCTTCTACCCTCGGGTCGTGTACCCGATCCGGGCCCCTCTACCAGAAGACTTTTTGAAAGCGTCCCTGGCCTATAGGATGGAGAGGCCTACGTACATCACTCACTCCCCTCTGCCCTCCTCCACAACGCCCAGTCCCTCGGCAAGAAGTAGCCCCGACCAGAGCCTCAAAAGCACCAGCCCTCACAGCAGCCCAGGGAACACCTTGTCGCCTCTGGCTCCTGGCTCTCAAGACCATCGAGACTCTTACCCCTACTTGAATGCGCCCTATGGCACCGAAGGTCTGGGTTCTTACCCTGGATATGCGCCTCCCCACCACCTCCCATCAACCTTCATCCCCTCCTACAATGCTCACTACCCCAAGTTCCTCTTACCCCCCTATAGCATGAATTGTAACAGTCTGGGCACCATGGGCAGCATCAACGGCATCAACAACTTCGGCCTCTTCCCCCGGTTGTACCCTGTCTACAGTAACTTCTTTGGTGGGGGCAACCTGCCTCACCCCACGCTCAACCCGGCCAGTCTTCCGAGCTCGCTGCCCTCAGAAGGATCTCGCAGGTTGCTTCAGCCCGAACATCCCCGAGACGTGCTGGTCCCAGCACCCCACAGTGCCTTCTCCCTCACCAGGGCTGCCGCCAGCATGAAGGACAAGGTGTGCAGCCCCACCAGCGGGTCTCCCACTGCGGGCACGGCTGCCACGGCAGAACACGTCGTGCAGCCCAAAGCTACCTCAGCAGTGACGGCAGCCCCCAGCAGTGACGAAGCCATGAGTCTCATAAAAAACAAGAGGAACATGACTGGCTACAAGACACTTCCCTACCCCCTGAAGAAGCAGAATGGAAAGATTAAGTATGAATGCAACGTTTGCTCCAAGACTTTCGGCCAGCTCTCAAATCTGAAGGTAAGCCTCGAAGTAGAGCGGTGTGATTGTCTGCTAGTGCCTGTCCCTGTGAGTGCACACGCACCTTTATGTTCAGCCTGCTTTCCACAAGTTATAAATTTCATTTTCAATAGCGTGAGACCCGGGCCGGGAATAGTTGATGTGGGTTTAACTTTGCTTTTGCCTCTTCTGCCTGTGTGGCTTTGGACGAGTTACTTCCCCTCTCCAGAGTTTCTTCTGAGTAATAAGAACATGGGGTTTGGGCTGCAAGATCAGTTGAAAGTCCCTGCTGGCCTGTGACTTTTGTTTCTTTAGCACAAACAAAACGAAGTGTTCTGAGAACCTCAGGCCTTTATTTGTTCTGTTTAAAGCCTTTATCGTGATGCTTTCCTTAAGTCTCTGCATCATAAACGCCCGAGTCCTTGAGCAGAAATATTAGGTCTTCCAGACAACTGAGAGCAGAGCTAACACATGTGGCTTCTTCCCAGGTCCACCTCAGAGTGCACAGTGGAGAACGGCCTTTCAAATGTCAGACTTGCAACAAAGGCTTTACTCAGCTCGCCCACCTGCAGAAACACTACCTGGTACACACGGGAGAAAAGCCACACGAATGCCAGGTGGGCAGTATGTGGGGGTAGCACTTTTGACCTTTGTAGGAAATGTCTGAAGGCTTCCCCTCCCCAGGTCCTATAGCCCAGAGATTAGCCAACACGAGAATTCCACCAGGCCACGGACTGATAGCCCTGTGCCTGCTGTGAGTCGAGATGGTGACACAGCCGGCTCCAGTGGGTGGAAGATGGCAGGGGAAATAAACACCACCTCGTGGGCAGTGTGGCCACATCGCCCTGTTTGCTTAATGCCTCACCATATGTGCCACAGGGAGGCTTCTCGCCTCCCAGGTTGCTGGGTGTCGTCTTGTAAGCTTGCCCTTCCCACTGGTGACTCTTAATCTTCTGGTCTCCCCCTCTCCCTTCTCTTCCCCACACTGCAGGTTTGCCACAAGCGATTCAGCAGCACCAGCAACCTCAAGACCCACCTGCGACTCCACTCCGGGGAGAAGCCTTACCAGTGCAAGGTGTGCCCTGCCAAGTTCACCCAGTTCGTGCACCTGAAACTCCACAAGCGCCTACACACCCGGGAGCGGCCCCACAAGTGTGCCCATTGCCACAAGAGCTACATCCATCTCTGCAGCCTCAAGGTCCACCTGAAGGGGAACTGTCCCGTGGCCCCCACCACGGGGCTGCCTTTGGAGGACCTGACCCGAATCAACGAAGAAATAGAGAAGTTTGACATCAGTGATAATGCTGACCAGCTCGAGGACATGGAGGATAACGTGGATGTGACTTCTGTGGTAGAGAAAGAAATTCTGGCTGTGGTCAGGAAGGAGAAAGAAGAAACTGGCCTGAAAGTGTCTTTGCAAAGAAACCTGGGGAATGGACTCCTCTCGGGGTGTAACCTGTATGAGTCGTCCGACCCATCCCTCATGAAGTTGCCTCTCAGCAACCCACTACCTCTGGGGCCTGTCAAGGTCAAGCAAGAAACAGTCGAACCCATGGATCCTTAAGATTTTCAGAAAGCAACAAATGTTTTGTTTTTGTTTCTTAACTTAAGACTTGGCGAGTCAGGGCGCCTGTAGCAAATTACTTGTACATAAATCCAGTTCCACAGAGCTCTCCTGGCGGCAGGTGTTTTCCCTGCATCTCTGGAATTAACGAAGGAACTCCTAAGTTACTGAAATCTCAGGGCATAAATGAGGAAAAGACAATATATATACATATTATATATACTATTTACACCCTATCTATATATTTGAAACTGTGTTGTGAATATGTTTGCATAGCCTTCCCATTGCTAAGACTGTTGCCTAGCCATAATTATTTTTTCAATGATACTCCTTCATAATTTATTATACAATTTATCATTCAAAAAGCAATAATTAAATACGTTTACAATGACTGGAGATAATTCCTTATAATTTGAGTATACATGTTATATTTCTGTCTCGTGGCCATGCTTTGTAGGCAGTTTCTGCACATCTGTTTAAGTACCTAAGATTCAGTAAACAAATACGTTACTTCAGTCAACCTCCTCCCTCTGTGATCATGGTTTGAAAATGAGGTTTTGGTACTGCCAAAATTACGCAGTAGATGCATTAATTCGTAGGATCCTGTTATCTGAACAGCAGTTGTCTAATTTGGGAGTATGCGTGCAGAATTACCCAGTAATAATATCAAGAGAATAAGGAAGAAAGGGAATCAAGTATGTTTTTGTAGATAGTTCAGTTTTGTTTCTCCCAGCCACAGATTTACTAGAAAGTAAGGTTTTGCCAACTGTCTCCCTTTCCAAACAACCAGGGTCACCCCACCCCCAAAGTCACGTTACCATTCAGGGTGGCCATGTGACTTTTGCATCCCACCTAATTATCTAAAAATGTGAAGAAGACGAAATGCCATATTTAAAACCACTGCAAACCCTTCCGGAGGCACAGTGTCGGGGGGTGGGTCTGGAGGCTTGGGTCTGGGTCATGTTTTCATTGTTGGGGTTTTATTGTTATGTCAAAACTGCAGAAACATGGTGCTCTACCAGGAAGGATTTGAGGTAGAAAGGCTCAGGCCACATTTTAAAACCAAAAACCAAAAATAAAAACGGGTATTCTCGTCTTGGGGTAAAAGCGGGTAATGAGCATTCCTATCCCCAACACATCAATTGTATTCTTTCTGTAAAACTCAGCTTGTCCTCAGTATTTGTGTTTTTGCATTTTATGGTTAATTTAATTGAAGATGAAAGGGCATTGCAAAGTCGTCTGACAACAATTACCTCATTGAATGTGTCCAGTAGAGCAGGAAATGATGCCTTATCTCATGATTTGCTACTCTAGACCAGGCGAAGTGT
Organism: Anoura caudifer; assembly: GCA_004027475.1. Classification (NCBI taxonomy): domain Eukaryota; kingdom Metazoa; phylum Chordata; class Mammalia; order Chiroptera; family Phyllostomidae; genus Anoura; species Anoura caudifer. The sequence continues at coordinate 123,840 of PVKU01001288.1, forward strand.
GCTCCGGAAAGGTAGAGCCGGTGCCGCTGTATCTTTTACTCTGCTTAGCCCAAAGGTTACATGTTGGCATTCAAGGTGTAGCGAAGAATGGTGTATATTTATAAATCTATTTATACCACTGTATCATGTGTATATATAATATATTTATAACCACTTAAATTGTGAACCAAACCATGTAAAAAAACCCTACTTTTCCTAAGGGGGGAAAAAGGAAAGAAAGAAAACAAAACCCTTTCTGAAACTTCAGTTAACGCTCGAAGACCTCACGATCATATTGATGAGCTTGGGCACCCCTAACTCTCGGAAGAGACCCTAAAACCTTGGTACAAAGGTGGGGATTGCATAACAACCAGGGAGAAAGAGAGACATTGCTTTTCTCACAGTTAGGGGCTACCTAAGATGGCTTTACTTTTGTTTTGCCACATTATGAAATGTGGTTACACCGAAGTCATGGAAATAAAAATTCATTACTGCCTCTTTACCATAGAAAAGTTCTCTCCTTCTCACCCTCCTTGCTAAGTAGTTACTGTATCACTAAGCGATCTGGTTCATATGTATTCAACATTTTGTTCATGGCAAGTAATGTCAACCTGCAGAAGAGAAAAATTTAGGATAATCTAGGGAAACTAAGAGCCTTATTGATCTGTTCCTGTAAGTAGCAAAACTGACCATTTTTTATGTATCAGTGTTTGACGAACACAGTCCTTAATTATAGGTAAACCAAAGCATCATAACACTGACAGGTCCACCAAGTACTTTCTGTTCCCAACCCCTCATTTGTTCGCTCCCCACCCTCTCCTTTCTCACGTGTAGGACTTCTAGCAAGGCCCGTGCAGCGCCTCGAGACTTCCTGCTTCTCTGCACGGTCTGGCTTTCCCTCCCAGGCCTCTTACATGTGAAATGTTGAGCCCACAATCAACAGTGGTTTTATTTGTTTTTCCTCAAAGTTAAAACTGACCGAAGTGATGGGCTTTTTTTCTTTGCTAGAACAACAGACTATCTTGTGTTTACATACGGTTTACGTTATTTATGTGCAAATTGTCAAAATGTAAATTAAATATAAATGTTCATGCTTTACCAATGCTTGTCTAGTGTCTTGAGTGAGGAGCCAGTGAGCAACATCTTCACCATACTAAAAGGTGGCCCCAAAACCAATTTTGAATGTGACACAATTTGTCTCTCTCCTGTCCCCTCCACCCGCATAGACATGGTCCCCTCCACCAGGGATAGCACATGGGAGTGATCTGAAGAGTTGATCTGTTGTCTCTCCCATAACTCAGCAGTGTAAGATTTTTCTTTAACTGTGAGCTATAAAAGTGTTCTCTCTGGAAAATATCGTGAACTTTAGCCAGTAACTGAGGAGAGACTTGTTTACTATTACTGGACTTTTTTGTTTTACTCCCTTGATGTGCACGGTGTGGTGGGGAGGTAAGGCAGGCTTGGATTAATTCCAGAAAGGCCTTCCTAGCCTTGTGCCAATGTGTGTGTGCGTAGACCCAGCCCACACATGGGTGGGGGGCCCTGGGGAGCTGTCAGGGGACCCTTTGCCCGTTGGTAACATCACTTCTGCTTCAGTAGCTAGCACTGAGCAGGCCACGGAAAGTAAGGTGTTCTGTGCCTCTGCAGAGTCTTCCTGCCCTACAGCCTACTGTATTTTTTTTTCTTCACAACTTAACTTGAGAGGTGGGTTTGCCACTTGTGCATTTAAATTCAGGAAAGCTTCTGTTTTACCAGAAGCTGGGCATTGTTGGTGTGAAACCCATGGGTCATGGCCACGTGGCCCCAAGGGTCATGGTGGGAGGGGATCTACTTGTGCACGGATGCTCTAGAAACAAACCTGTTTCCAGGCACAGACCAATATGAGTCTCACTTGATAGATGTGAATAGGAGATGTTTTAAAAAAAGTGTTAGTGCCCTCTGTGAAAAAAAAAAATCTAAAAACCCTTTGCAAATGGTTTTCATGCTTGCTACATCATCCATTACTCAGTTTATGGTTCCATGTGCATGCTAAGAGCATGCTCAGAAAATAATGCTCCTTCTTACATGTGGACACTTGGAACTCCCCAATTTTTTAACGTTTCTTCTTTATATTCACTTAAACATCTGTGCCAAGAACTTGAAATGCTGCCAACACGTAACTGTGGAGTTAAGAAAACCAGAACCCTATTGTCATAAATGTGCCAAATGGTGCTGGTTGAACTACTAAATTCTACAGAACTATTGTGGTAATAATTTTTCAAAACAAAGACCAATAAGATTCAGAGAGTAACAGTTACTGTCATAAATCATAGTTCTTTACTTGGCAAAGTAACTTTTTTCCTTGAGAGTTATAGATCTTGGGAACACATGAGGACTTGGCTGTTTAATGAAACGTTACATGAAAAGATAATATTCGCTAGGACTACAAGTCTGCCCGGCTGGCATCCACACAGTTGGATCAAGGCTTCATGCAGCTGTTTATAAAAGGGCAAAAACAAAAATGAAGAAATCATTTTTCTGAATCCTTAAAATAAAAGCTCTGTTAAAAAATGATGCATTCAATTCTCCGCTGTAATGGAATGTATAGAATATAGGGTTCCATGGGAGTTTATGGGCACATTTTTAGATTTTTTTTGGGGGGGGGTGGCGGTGATTAGGAAACCAGTTTAGAACCTGTTCATTATTTAATCCTGTGGGGGGGGGGTGGCTTTTTAAGTAAGAGATAACAGGAAAAGGCCAGAGCAGAGAAATGAAAGTGATGTAAAACCAGGCCTGTAGGGTAATCTAGTCTAGAAAGGAAGGCTGCACCACAGAGGACGGCGGCCAAAACAATGAAGGAATTAACAGAGAAGTTACAGAGAATGTGATCATTGAACCAATTCAGAAGACACTTTCCTTTAGGAGACTGTAGAGTTCTTCATCCATAACAGGTCCATTATCATCTGCTGGCCAGAAGAAATCAGATTATTCTGAACACTGGCCACCTCTTTGGAGCCCATGTGTGGGTACATAGCAATGGGAAAAAGATGTTCCAGGACCCAGGGATAAGCATTCCATCATCCTTTTTCAAGCTTCAAGTCCTCCGAACTTCCAATTCCATTTGCTCAAAGTACTGCTGAGGGCTGCTCGATAAATGAGACACGATTTTAATCTCAATGCAGCCTTAATCATGTAATTTAAGCCAAAAAAAGAGAGACAAACTTAGCAAGATTTCAAAAAGTTATTTTTAACCTGATTTATGCAACTACTCTCCATGCCTGGCTTCACTATAAACTAACAAACCCTCTCCGAATTCACTCTTTCTTCCAGATTTCAAAGTAATGAACCCAAGTTGCCAGGCACACATTTCCTGCTCTCTGAATTTCAGACAGAAGCTTTTAGTACCATAAATGTGAATGTAGTCACCTTGTAGTTTTCTCCTACCCCAACAAGAAAGCAAAGAAGTGATAGATTAAGTGCCAAAGAGTGATTTTGGTAAGAAATTCTCCAGCATGTTAACCAAAGGGGGTTGTTCTCACAGAATTGTGGCAAAACTTCCCATCTAAGTGTCTGGAGGATTCACCTGTGGGTGATGGCAACCAGCTGTCCTACCTTGCTGGTGAGAGGCAGAACAAAGGAAATGAAATGAAACCGTAGCAGAACGGACTTTAGGTTACAAAGACTAGCACTGACCTTTAGGGTTTGTAACATAGCAGGCTCCTTTCCATGGCAGGGAGGGAGTATGGTTTCCTTCTTGGGAAGCCTTAGAAAGCAGTCAGGTTATTTGGGAGCACATGCTGCACAAGATATTCTGGCAAGCCCTTCTTAGGGCTATGATTCGATGATTTCTATCAACTTACAAATGATCATGCATCTGGGACAAGATAGATACAAGGGTGTGGTGGAGAGGGCTCCTTCATGTTTCTGAGGCCTCCAAGAAACTATATATATAGCTATATTGTGTGTGTGCATGTGGAATATACAAGCTTGTCCAGAAGGCATCCAGCCATGTACTATGAAAAATAGAGACATTTATTGAAGAAGATACAAGATACAAGAAACATTGTATATGGGACAATGATGCCTCAGGCCTTTTCAAAGTAGACACCTTGTGACCTCACACAGTTCTCCCAGTCGCCATCACCTACCCCATCATATTTCCCTGAATCTCACTGATGGTCTGACATCACTTCCCTTTCAAAGGTAATTTTAATTTTGGGAAATGCCAGAAGTCACAGGGTGCCAAATCTGGGCTGTAGGGAGACTGGGCCACCTGGGTGATTTGATGTTTTGCCAAAAACTGCACGAGATGTGATGCATGAGTGGGCCCATTGTTGTGATGAAGCTCCCAATCACCAGTTGCCCGGAGCTGCCGCTTTCTGAATCACCTGAACAGTTAGTTTCTGTGGAGGAATGTTTGAGCTTAATGCAAAATTTGATGCAGATTTGTTGCTCTACTTGCTCAGTTTTGAACGCAACAGCCACACAGTACACATGCTCACTCAATGGCATCTATGGCCCCCACTGACTAGTACGGTGTAGTCAATCATTGTTTATGCATGCACATTCCGGTCCACTTTCCTTGGCTGGCAGATCACATCAATGTCATACAAACCATTCTCATTATACTAACAATGGCTGCATTTTTTTCTGGACAGACCTCATGTACATGAAAGGCAGATCTAGAGAGCTTGTCTAATTCTGAGGAAGAGTCCATGATACCATGAAATGAACTGTACTGTATATTTCATAAAATACTTTAAAATATATTCCACATTGAGTTCTCCCCAGGGATCCTGAAAAGGGGTGGAAAATGAGGTATGGTACCCCTCTCACCTAGCATCGGGCACACCGAAAAGCAGCCTCCAGGCAAGCAGCCTTTCCGTGCAGCTATTCCGTGGGAAGGGAAGGGACCCTCTTCACCTTGCCTCCTCCCATCAGCATGGCTTCCCTTGGGTACTGCTTCTCATCCACACATGTAAAGGGAAACCCCGGATCCCCTTCCATGAAACCCTTCTTTGCCTCCCCAGTTTCAGCATAAGTAACAGAGAGTGAGTTGTTGTGAGACCAGCCAACTAAGGATCACTAATGGGGTGATTTGATTCCTTCTGTGGTTCCCTGGGCCACAGTCTAAAATTACACCCAACCCAAGGTGGGACCTGAGATCATGAGCTCTCACTGTGGTAGACAGAGCAGTGAACCAGGGGTTTAGATACCTAGGTCTAGTCCTGGTTCAGCCCCTAGATACCTGTTCTCATTACACTAACAATGGCTGGATTTTTTCCAGACAGACATCATGTATATGAAAGGCAGATCTAGAGAGCTTGTCTAATTCTGAGGAAGAGTCCATGATATCGTGAAATGAACTATGCTGTATATTTCATAAAGTATTTTTAAATATATTCCAGATAACTGCATGTTCTCAAGAAAGTCCTGGAACTTCCCTGGGCCTCAGTTTCCTGATCCACAAAATAAAGAAGTCATTCCTAGGTTGTCTTCCTGCTCTTTCGGAAGTATTACATCTCTCCAGAAGCTAAGATCCCATCGTTTTCTATTATTTCCTTTGGGTTTGTTTTCCTTGGAACTTTGAGTGTTGCTATGGGCAGGTATTTGTAATTTAGAGAGCAGATGTCGGAGAAAATGGAAATGAGGAACAGGATTGTATGGAAAGAACTATTGTGGCTTCTTTTGGCAAAAGAGATTGGTTTCACAAATGTCCTGCTAATTTGTGAGAACCATGAACTTGCCCCAGGAATTAATATGCTCATCTGAAAGGAATCAAGATTCTTTAATGGAAATAATGGGTTGTGCTGAAATCAAGCTCTGCTAGAGCTTTGCATGAATTCTAAGATATTTAGTTTAGTGGGTTCTGGTTTTTATGTTTTTTTTTTGTTTGTTTGTTTGTTTTTTTTAGCAAAGGCATAGTTGTAGAAAGACTGGGAAAGATTTAAGTTTGCTGCCACACACAAAAGGGGGGACAAAATTACTGGTAGCTACAGAAGAGAATGAGAACCCAACAGAGGGAACCCAAGAAGACATGGAAAGGAAACAAAATGGTTAGCGAAGCAATCAAGGCCTCAATACTGTTTTAACGGTTCAAGGTTTAAAAAAGGAAATTAAGAAAAATGAAGCAGAGAGAGGGAGGAGGAGAGAGGGAAAGGTTAAACCAAGACAGAAACTGTGAGTAGATAGATGTGAAAGGGGCTGAAAATAAGTGAAAAGTGAAAAATTGCTTTATGAATAAACTGTTAAAAAATAGTGAGTGAAAAAGCAATTGTGCTTCCAGTTATTACTGAATCACAAGCTTGTGGAAGCCAGAGGCTGACCTGAGCAGCAACTCCACGCTTAACCTACATTGCAGCAGCTGGTGCTGGGCCGTTCCCGTGGGCGGGCACCGTTTTCTACTTGAGTGTCAGTTTCATTGTGATTACCCTCCTCACGGACCCATGTGGGCCATTTTGCTGCCTGGCACACAAAAACCGTGACTTGGCCATTTCTCCAACCTGCTGACACTACAAGGCAGTTGACATCCTCCTGAGGACATACGGGGACACTGACAAACCCAGGAGTGAGGGCCAGGGAAAGATGAGCAACCCTTCCGAGGAAAGGAAAAGCAGGGAGTTAATGTGGCCTGAAGCCCTGGCCTGTCTCTGCCTTTTTCTGAAATTGAGAACATGATTTTATGCTCAGTGCTCCTTGTCATTCTTGGTGGTGTGTTCCCACAGGGACACAGGGGCTTCTGTGCCATGAGCTGACAAAGCACCCTTCTTGGGGTTGCTTCTGGGCTCAGGGCTAGCAAATGATATGCCAATCACGGCAGCACTGCCCCCTCCCCATGCACACTTGAGGAAGCCCTGGGAGCTCTGGGAAGTGAATCAGTTCTATCAGTGTGACCTCGCCCACCAGCCTCCAGGAAGAGGAGTGAGGAACGGAAGTGCCTGGGCACCCATCAGAAGCAGGTCAAGCATCAGGAGGAATGGCTGGTGCAAACAGTACAAGCTATTTCCAAAGAGGCAGGGCGGCTCCCCTTCTCATTGCAAGTGTAAAACATACTTCTGTGTTGGAACTGCTGGCATGCACCTAATTTTTGATTGTCTGCCCCAACAGAAAGGAGGTAGGAAATGGGTGGTCACCAATTCCAAGATCATTGGCATGGTGGGAGTGCTTTGTGGGATGGCCCTCGCCCTCCCTGAGCACATCCTTGTCTCTGGCAGACTCCAAGGAGACAGGCTGCCCACCAGGGGAATGTGGCCCAAGTGGCCCATAAGGCAGCTAACCCCCATGCATGCAGCTGGCTGTTCAAAGAATGAGGTTCGATTTTAATACATCTGTTTCATTTTTAATAACCAGGGTGAGACCGTAGTTCTATACATCTGGCCAATGGGCTGAATTTTTCCTCAAAACACATCCTGGTATCTGCTCTTGCTGTTCCTGCAAAAAGTACCCAGCCGTGTGCCAGTGGAAGGTTTAAGTCAGTGTGCTTTCCTCCTTGAGCTTTTTTCTTGAAGGAGGTAGGCAGGGCCGGGCATTGAGTATCTCCCCCCTAGAAATGGGAATATAAAGCACGGACGGTCAAGAGAGCTGCCCAGATGCCCGAGCCACCTGACGAGCCCCTGCTGGACCTGGAAACTGAACCCCAGCTCCCTGACTCTGCTTCCTACGTGAGTAGATCAGACAATGCTGCTGTCGCTGAGCTGGGCAAGGCCCGCAGGAGTCACTGATGTTATTTGTACTTCAGGCAGGCTTGCCAAAACGGCAGAGTTTTATAGCATTAAATTACTGTCTTTGCTGGTCAGAAGGTTGACTCTTAACTAGTTCCGCAGACATTTCAGGAAAGAAAGAAGGAGAGCAGGCAGTCTTGGAGAACTGTGGTCTACTCCAGCCCATTACTCTGAATCCATCCCATGTAGAACTCCACACAAACTCATGGACCTCTGAGGCCGAGCTGCTTCCAGATGACCCTTTATTGAAAGATTTTTATCATTCTGCGGGGGCGGGGCGGGGGTGGCCAGTTCCTCCTCAAAGTGCCAGATCAAGTACTGTTGTGTGCGTTAGCAACAGGGTGGGTGTCAGGCTTCAGTCGTTCTGTGTCAGCCTCAGGTCAACAGTGTCCCAGAAAGGAAACCGAGGCATAGAGATAACCGCCCCCCTGCCACGCTGTCAGAGTAAGCCTCAGAGGCCCAGCAGCTGCAGCTGAAGGGCACAGCAATCCTCAGAAAGGAGGCATTGGGCAACAGCAAGAATTCAGATGCTATTTTAGATAAAGTGTCTTTAAGCTCATTCCACTTTAAAGTGCAGAGAGTCTGTTTTCTACAAAGGAGAGGAAACATGTAAATGGAAATATTTTCTGCTTCGAGTACACATTTAAAAAATAAAACTTTGTTACTTCTGAGTTTAAGAAGGCATGTTCTCTGGTTTAAATACGGCCCAGGTAACAGTTAAGCAGTGTACCTGGAGGCAGAGATGAAAGCTGAGAAAGAGCAGTCTGCTCTACCTTTTTGTTCCAGGGCAATGTAATCCCAAAAGGCACGGTTCCTCTAAGAATTATCTGGGGACTTTCAGTATGCCCACCTGCTATACAGCTTTTGCAACCAACAGAAACCCTGCAAGATTTATAGTCGGATTGCTTCAAATTGGTAGGTTTTGTCTTCTCTGGTTTTGAACTACACGTGGATTCCAGACTGAAACTTACATTATCTGAAGCAAACCATTCAGCCCATCTTAGATAGGTTACAGCTGTTTCAATCCTCCCTTCAACGTTAGTGTGATAGTATAATATATTATTATTCATCTATATAAAGCCTGAAGAATTATATGCTTTTAAGAGGACTGTTTTTTTAAAAAAAAGGAAGGAAGGAAGGAAGGAAGATATCTTTTAGAACTAGCTGTGTAACTTAGAAACAAGAGAAGGGTCTCAGATGAAGCTCCAGGTCTTGTTCGCACTAGAGAAATGAGAGTTTGAAAGTGGGAGGTGGAGATGAGCAGGTGCTAGTATGCACTCTGGATTCTGGCTCTCCTTGAGGGATACAAGGTCCATTGGGCACTGGGGGGCTTCTCCAAAAGAGAGGCATCTGTTTCTGCAAGACCAAAAAAAAAAAAAGGGGGGGGCTGAGGGTGCACAGACTTCCTTCCGTACTTGGGTTTTTCTCCCTTCTAAGGGGTGTTTGAAAGTTTTTCCTGTGCTTCTAACTGAGCAGAAACCACATCACGTCTTTTGTCATCGTCTTTGCTCACCACTGGAGACCCTGGTGGTTAGAGAGGGAAAGTCCCTTTTGATGGTGCCTGTGGGGGTAGAAGGTGTTGGGGGCCTGGCAGGGGGGTGGTGGGAGAGGGAGGGGAGGCATCATTAAGGTTTCCTTTCTGGCCTAGACAGTGCACCCACCCTGGCCAGGCTCTGACATCCTCAGAACAGCAAAGCGCTTCATTTTATGCTCCTGATCCTTTTGAGGCAGTGGGAGAAGTCATCAGACAAAGGAAAGAACTCGTAGTTCAAGACCTGTGTTGGGAAGCCCAAAGTGTGACCACCACAGCCACCTCCATGTAGCCCAAGACCAGCTTGCACCTGACTGGCTGGCTCCTGTCCCCTTGGGGCAGAAGGGCGCAGAGCGGGCTTGGGGCTTGGCCGTGTGTTGGGTCTGAGTGGCTCCAGGGCAGTCTCTGAAGTAACATTTCTACACTTTTCTTTTTTAACCGTAATTTTTTAAAAACAAAACTGACCCTATCCTAACCATTTTTAAGCGTTAAGTTAATGCTATTGAGTTTGGTGGCATTGGCTGTAGGCACAGCAGTGTGCCACAGATCTCTAGAACATTTTCATCTCGCAGAGCTGCACGTCTGTACCCAGCGAGTAACTCCTTTTCTTCTGCTCCCCCCTCAGCCTCTGTGTAGTGCCATTTCTTAATCATGCCATTCATCCTGAGCGCTTTTCTTTGATTAAACCTATAGACCTTATTTCCATACCAAGGCCTGTTTCCAGTTCACGCACCAGCTGACCTGTTTGGGGAGCAGCTCAGATTCACTCTGCCATGAATATTCATCACGTGCTATGCTCTGGTTTACAAATGCCTGTCCTCAGCACTCCATCTGGGCTTCAGCAGTTTATGGAGTTGTTATTTGCACCACCAAACCAGTGAAGAATGAAAATAACAATCAACTCCTTGAATGTTTACAAGCTTCCCGGCCTATTGCACATGTAATTTAGAGCTGCCATCTTGTCTCCTCTCTCCCTCAGTGGAATGGAATGTTCTCTGCAGCAACTCAGTGACTGGAGGACTATGGGGAGGAGAAGGCCCTTCACCTCCAATTTTCTAATGGAGCCTGAGCTGCAATCATCTTTGGTGGCAGGCTGTTTGGATTGCGTTGCCCTGCGACACTTCCCCATATGCGTCAGCCCTAAACAAATCCTCCCTGTAGGCTGTCCTCCAAGCAGGGGGCACGTAGTACTCTCTCCCAATGAGCGCAGTTTGTCATTCCCTGAAAATAGAGTCGTTCCTCCAGTTGGTCCAGTTTCCACCCCGAGCCAGTGTGGGGACAGGAGGAAGGCCGGCCTTTCCTCTTCTCAAAGCTACATTCCAGAGGGCGTGGTTCTTCTGCAAGTCACGGACCGGCTGGCACTGGGAGGGCGGGCGGTGCCTCATGCCTGCAGCCACCCTTCAAGTGTTGTTGTTACACAACAGTCAGGAATTCTGGAATGTCTCTGGTCATTTACAGCGTGACTGTGTCTCTCCATAAACGACACTGTCAAGCTTCAAGGCCCAGAAGGAGGTTGCCTTGTTTTTCAAGAGACCATGCTCTCCCACCCAGAACAAAGCCTCCAGCCTTTTACAATGCACTTCTTACACAATGGGCTTCTTACTCTGAGCCTGCTGAGAGAAGAGAAGTTCAGGAGGAAGAAAACACAGGAGTAGCTTCTGGAGCACACGCCAATCGTCGTGCAGACTCTGTCAAACACACTGAACAATTCGACCAGACTGCTTACGGATAGGCTTTCTAGAAATTAGCTGGGCCCTTCTTAGAACGACCTTCCATCTCCTCTCACTCTTACCTTGACTTTTTCCTTCTTCGGTTCATTTCCTTCACGAGATTAATGAAGAGAGTGACAGATAAAGGTCCAAAGAACAGATGATTCATGAGTCATGTCTATTTTTGCTATTTTTAAATGGCATTGTTCCAGTAGAAGAAACAGAAAGTAAAAATCTATCTTGAATACTGATTTGGGTGCTTCTGTAATACACACAAAATTATGAAAAGAGTGCCTCCCATTTAATTTCTACTGTATAAGCAAGTTACTGCCACAGCGTTTTCTATTATCCTCGCAAATACCCTTTGAGGTAGGTTTTATCACCCCATTTTGTACCCCAGAAAACAGAGGCCCAGAGAGATCAAATAAATTGGATGATGCAGAGCAAGGACCTTAACCTGGAGCATACAGAAAGTACTCCAAAACGGGAGCTATGCTTAAGTAGCGTGTTTAATGTCGCCCAGTTAGTAACTCTGACTGGGACCCTCCCAAACCTTGTCTGATAACTTCTCTCTCCACCCCAGCATAGCAGCCTTAGTCTGCAAAATACAAGAGCTATAGTTTTAACCACACTCTGGGAGCCGTGCTTTATTATGTATCAGCTGTAAAATGAGAGAGCTTGTTGAAGGTTCGCTGAATGTAACTCACACAGCCTTGCAGTCTTTTGACCCACTTCCCCCTAGTGGGAAGAATGCTAGGAAAGATCTCTCTACTGTTCTTCTTACCTTGAACTCCTCTTATCAGATCGTCTGACCCAGCATACAAGTGCTGAGATTTGTGTGTTTGGGGCCGGCGGGGGTGGGGGGGTGGGAGGGGGAAGCATGTCTCAAATTGTGGCGTTTTCATCTTAATAGAAAAAGATAAAATTAGCATTTTTATTTATGTATTCACTCATTTGTTCATTTAACATGTGCTGGCTGCCTATTATACTTCAAACATTGGGCCAGGCTGGGGGTGAGGCTCGGGTATAAATAAGACCAAGACCCTGATTTCAAAGAATTACTTGCCTGTGGAGAGAGAGCTGTGTACAATTTGATTTATGTTATTGGCCTCTTTTAAAGAAATTACTTCTATTATGTTCTGCTAAGACAGATCAAGCTGAATTAGAAATACCTAATTTGCATTTTGTAGCACTTAATTTTACAGGTATTTTGGGTTTCTTCTGCATATAATTTACCTTTGGCTCAAAAAGATTATTTAATTAAGAGCAGCGTACATTCTGACTATATTTGGATCTAGATGTCCAACAGAGAATTCCATGTTCATTTTTACATTTGTTTTAGTGGCTAGAACATAATATCAATGAAACGCGTTGTTAAGTGTGGCTATGCCTGCAAGGAAAATTTTTAAATTTTTATTATAAATCAGTGATAATTTAGGAGAAGGTGGTTGATTCCTTGAAATAGGAGTACAGAATCATTTCTGTCTAGATCTTCAGAAATGTGAATTTCTGGATAAGATTATAATAAACAAAAAGAACTCGAAGTATTTTTTAGCATTATGTAAAACACACTATGCTAAGATATCCTAGCTTTCACCTTTGACCATCCAAGTATCACATACGGATCCATAATATCGTGCCAGCCCTGGCTGGTGTGGCTCAGTGGATTGGGTGCCTGCCTGCAACCCAAAGGCTTGCTGGTGTGATTCCTGGTCAGGTCTTGTGCCTGGGATCTGGGCCTGGGTTCTGGGCCTGGGGCCCCTATTGGGGCTGTGCAAGAGGCAATCCATATATGTATCTCTCACATTTGTTTTAGATGTTTCTAAACAGATGTTTCTGTCCCTTTCTTTCTCCCTCCCTTCCCCTCTCTCTACAAATAAATAAAATAAAATCTTTTTAAAAAATCATGTCAGGTCATTATTCTATTTCACAAAGAAAGCACCCCCGGAACAACAGCAGTAATGGTGGGGGTGTTGGTGTCGTGAAATGGAAAGAGCATTCTACTGGGCGGCAGGCAGCTGGGGGAGCAGGTGATCCAGAGTCCCTGCTTTGCTCCCGGTTCAGCCAGCTGAGCGGCTTTAGCAGGAGGTGTAACCTCTCTAGGTCTGTTTCCACATCTGTAGAATGCAGCAGTTAAACCAGATGACCTCTATGTCCATTTCTACTAATCAATGAATGTAAAAGCTTGCTGCTCATTTAACAAAGCTGTATTATTAACATTAGAAGGTCTTGCTCTGAAGCCTCAGCTGGCGACGCTCCCTTCCAGCCACCCTACCCAGCACGTGTTGTGGCGAAGGAAAACAGGGCAGCCTTGCCCTGCAGCTCTTGGCTCAGAGCTTTGGGAGGTATTGATGACTCAGCATGTGGCTCTGCCTGCTTCCCCTGCCCCCCCCCCCACCCCACCCCCCACCCAGGACCAAGGCTGCAGGGGCTCAGGCGAGCCTTGTTATGAGGGAGCTACCAGCACTTTAGGGCGAGGCAGGAACATGAAGTGTGGACCATTTAAAACCACTCAGATTCCAAGACTCTTTACTCAAGCTTAGGAGTGTTAACCTCCATCCCTTCATCAACTGCCACCTTGGGTAATTACGCTCCTCAAATTATCCTTGCATGTCAGTGCTCTGTGGCATTCACATTTCCTATTCCCTGGTGCTGTGTAGTTCACTTGTTGTCTTCCAACCCATGAACCTGAGGACAAGTCTTTTATTTGTTGGGGGTAGAGATAAGCGTGAAATGGGATATTCTTCCTAGACCCAAAGGGTCTTCTCTTTCAGATCACTGAAGAGAAAAGAGAAAAAAGAGCAAGGAAAACAAGCAATGCAACCCTCTTCCCAATTTGTGGACAAGTGAAATGAACTACCTCAAAACCACTTGTGTCAATACTAGAGTCACAGTAGGTAGGCAGGGGTCTTGGAAAATTTGGAAAGCTTTTGTAAAGGTTAACACAGCACTTATTTGTATGGAAAACTCTTATTTTTAGGGGGTAGTGAATTGTGAAACTGCAAAGCTATATAATCTTTGAGCTATGAGATGTCGACATAATTGTTTTGAGATCAGCCAATCAGACCACACATTTCGCACTTCCAGGTTATAATGAGTGCTCATTAAACATCATAATAACAACGCCCTCCTTGTTTGCTAACAATGGGGCATTCTCTTCATGTATCACTGGTGACAGCTGATACAGCACAGTTGAAGTCATCCACTTTTTTCCTGGTTTATTCCAGAGCTGTCATAGGGTCAGAGAACATATTTTTCTCCTCTTGATTTTTTTCTCCTCCCTCTCCTCCTTCTCCTTTATTATCATCCTCTGGACTGAACTAGATTTCCTCAGGAGGAAATGTCTCTTTACCAGCCAGTCAGGCACTTTGGGCGATGCCAAACTTTTCCAGGTCACTGGGACACCGTTGGGTGAACTGGAGTCAACACTTAACAAGTGGAATTCCAAGAGCTGGAGACATCTGTCTGCCTCCCAAGATGACCAGTATTTTCCGAGGAATTGTTTACTCACCTTGCAGAGGTAGCCCATGGAGTTATCTCTTCTATGTGTGCATATAAACAGAACAATATCCTACTTTCAGAATGTATTCTAAACATCTGCTTTTAGTTTCATCTATTTTATTGTATTGGTGTTTCTGATGACTGACTGGTACCCTGTGATTTTGGGGAAGTCATTTAACTCTTGAATTACTTTTTTTTCTAAAGTATGATTGGTATAATTAGGATCTTTCATTCATTCATCCGGTATTTATGAAACCCAAATGATGTTCATTTTGTGTTGCTGGAGTCACAGGACAGCACAATATCTGCTCCTGTTCTCTAGACACTTCAATCTTATTGAAAAGATAGACATTTGTACATGAAAATGAAGCTAACAACACGTGATGATCCATGGTGATACAAAAAAAAGACAATGTTATGTGTACTATGATATTCAGGGTAGCATCGCTTCTTATAACAACATTTTGGAAACCATCTAAAAGACCATTAATAGGAGATTGAGTAAATGCATTATGATCATATATACAACAGAATACCACAGAGAAATTTTAAAAAAGGATGGGGTGGCTGTACATGCCCTAAGCTGGAAGAGCTCCAAAATGGCCTTACAAGAATAAAGCAAGCATGTACTGTGGTACCATTTGTGAAAACAAAAGGTAGAAATATGTATGCAAAGTCTTCCATGTGCATTGAACATCTTCGACCAGATACACAAGAATCTGGAAAAAGTGAATGTCTTTAGGGAAGAGATAGAAAGCTAAAGAATGGGGTAGGAGGATGACTTACTTTACCTTTAGTATTCTCTAGTCTCCTTTGAATTTTGGACCAGGTACATATATTATCAAAATTTTAAGTAAATATAATATTTAAAATGTGCCCTAATCCTCTGGTCAGCTCTCCACATTGATGGCTAGTAAACATTAAATGAGAGAAAAATAGAGACTTTTTTCGTAGAAGTTTGAAACATGGGGAGAGTTCTCTGCAAGAGGTTTTGAAATAGTTCTACTGTCTGTCCCTTTCAAGTCAGTTCCAGTCTGATGCTTCTGACACATGAAGTGAGGCAAAAGGAGTTTGTATAACCTCACACTACCTTGGGCTTGGGTTTTCGGTCGCTGTTTTAACACGAGTATTCTAAAGGTGGTGGGCCAGCACTGAGGGAGGGATTTGGGGAACACAGGAGAGCAAGTCAGGAGTACTGTGGGCAGAAGATTCTTCGTTCCCTGAGAACCCTTGCTGACTCTGTCACACTCATGGGTGTCCTCTGTCACAAGAACACATGTGGCCAACAAGGGCACTGGCAGCCCTGGCTCTTGTCATAAGGTGGGTTATGTTTTTTTGTTTCTAAGTTCTTCCTGGTATATTCGCAGAGGGCATGGGAACTCATCATATCTTTGTTACCATCGACGACAGCCCTTCCTAGACTAGTAGAATCTTAGCAGTAGGAAGGACTCTGGAAATTATCTTCAGTAACCTCACCTTACTGTCAGGCCACAGGCAAAAGTGACCCACCCACAGACACATCAGGCATCATGCATGAAGCTGGGACTCCACCCTAGGCCTTCTCAGTCCAGTGCCCTTTTTATGACACTGCCATAGCCATTGTTGTCTTGGAGGTTCGGTAGGGGCAATGCTAGGCTGGGGCTGCCAACCATTCCTCCAAAACTGAGTAAACACAGAGGGCAAAGTCAACAAGTTGGGCTCTGGGCTTCCCTGAGTCCGGGCTGCTGAGGCAGCTTTCGGTATGGGAGCAGGGCAACCAGGGGCCCTCCTGCTCCTGGGGAGAGAAGGTGGGCAATCACACAGACCTCCCAGCAACCAGGCAGGAACAGTACTCTTCAGGACACCTAACCCCACCCCATCGGCACCATAGATCAGGTCCAACCTAGAAGTGTTAGCGTAAAAAATTCCACCCCAAAATATGTCTTACATCAATTTTTATCAATGATGGGTTATGTAAAAACCTACAGCCTCAGATCTGGAAACCATACTTCAGAACTAAAGCAGTAGGGAAGATAGACAGCTTTTGTCTCTTTCCTGCAGGAAAAAAGTAAAACTCAGTAATTACCATAACCTTAAAAAAATATAAGAGCCTAATGACCTCCCCAGTTCCATACCATTTCTCCTTTTTGTTGCGTACATGAGTTCCCTTTGTCTATAGGATCAAGTTAAGTCTCTGGGAAATAGAGTTCACTGGGTCAGGTTGGCAAAGGAGGTCATCACTGCTGGCGCCGACCTCTAACCCAGCTGTCCAGTCTCAACTCTGACATCTTTGACTTTCCATTTCCTAAAATGAATTTCTTCTTTTATAATGCTTCAGAAAATGGACTCTGGACTTACAGTTTATGAGCACAAGAACCAGCTTATCTCTGTCTGGGCCATGAATCACTGCCTCTTCCCACCCATTTCCACAGATACCTGAGTTAATTTAGTCTCATCTAATTCCTCCTGCTGTTTTCAGTGGGACTTCCGCCACCCAGGCAGCATGAGTCAAAATGGGCCATCCCCCTCATGCGACTGCTTGATGAATTAAGGTATTTGTTTGGAGCTGAATGTTTACAATGAAAACCACCAACCATCTTTGTTTTCTCATGTTTTGACATCCCAGAAACTGAGCAGTGGGGAGAGCGCCTCTCTGCTCCTATAGAGAAGAGACTTTTCTCGACTATCGTTTAGATTTCATTGGAAGCTTTGCAAGTTCTACCCTATGTCCAGTGTCCCAGGTCTTGAGGAATAAAAAAGTGTCAGCACATAAGCTAATCTTTTCTTCGTTTCCAGCCTCAGCTCCAGGGTTCTGCTTGTCTGTCTTTGGAAATGACTCAACTAACAGAGGGGGAGAAAAACTGAGCGAGTAAATTATGCCACATCTTCAGGCTTTGCCCTTTCAGGTATTGAATCGGTGCTTAGTTAACAATTCAAAACTGCACTTCCTTGCAGATGAGTTTGTGTTTCATGAGATCATAAAATTAAAGAGGTCTGCTGAGCTCACTGTTTACCAGCCCCGGCCCCCGGCCTGACCGTGATGACTCTCATTGCTGACTCCTCTCTGCAGGACTTCCTTATGCACAAGGCATCCCAGAAGGGGCAGTGCGTTCTCACTGCGCCATCTGTCACCTTCAGAGTGCTTTCCTTGTCGGTTCATCCCCATAACTATCGTCACCATCCTCTCACTCTCTCTTTGTCTTTTCTACATTTATATTTGCCAGACATGAGCAGATCATCGAGTTGCTGCCAGCATTTACATTATAGTTCTGTTTTGGGTAATGGTCATTTTATGCGTAGACACAAATAGTCACCAAATACCCTCATGGCTTCTTTCCTTCTCCATTTTCACTTCTCTCTCTCTCCTCTCCCTTTCCCTGAAGCAGAAAGAAGGTGGGGGAAGGGAGGGTCCTCTTGTTCTGATTCTGAACCAAATCTTCAGGCATGGCTCATTCTTCTCCTAAAAATAAGAGTTATCGCTTGCCAAATACTTTATCAACACCAACTCACAGAACGCCCAGCCAAGGAGTTCCCGCCCCCACGGTACCGTGCAGGTGGTCCGGCTCTCAGTTCTGTGCTGCTCTGACCCTCGCCATCGGTGTGCAGCCTGATCACTTCTCAGCCAATTTAAACACATACATGCACACGCACATTTAAATTCAAACAAAATTCACCTGATGTAATTTGGATCTGTGAATATAGATAAAATTCCCTTTAATAAGCTGACATGAGCTTCAAATATAACACAGAAATGTTATACTTACCAAAACCATATAAGTTATTTTGATGAAGACCTTACCCATTCAGAATACTGGCCTCTATCCACCAGAAAGGGTTTCATAAAAGTTCAGGCCTAAAACTCAATTCTTGCCTTATTGGTGGACCCCCTCATTCAGAGTCATTTCAATTCTATTTACTCTATTTACACTGTTCAAAAAGGGCCAGGGATCTTCTTTCCAATCTGCAGAAGTCTAGAGACAACAAATCAAAACGCAGAGCCTGAGGAAAAGATGCTGGAAACCATCCTGGAGTGGGTAACAGGTAGGTGATAGCTGGACAAAAGGGAAAAGAGCTTTATACAGCTGTAAATGCAAGACCAGTCAGTGCAGGAGATGACAGCCCTGTCCACAGCTTCCCTGGCATCAGGCAAGACAGTAACTTGTTCATCATCATGTCCTTAAGTCACCGAGACAAGGCCAGGATCAACTGTAACAAGAGGAAGAAGTTCAGGATTTTCCAAGGAATTCCTATAAATAATAGTTGAAGTTTTATTGCCTGAAGGATATCAGTAACACCAACATAGCAGAGATGACTCATTCA
Source organism: Anoura caudifer (assembly GCA_004027475.1). NCBI lineage: Eukaryota > Metazoa > Chordata > Mammalia > Chiroptera > Phyllostomidae > Anoura > Anoura caudifer. The sequence goes on from PVKU01001288.1 coordinate 142,559, forward strand.
CCAAGGTTTCTTGATGGCCAAGTTTTACTTTGCGTATTGACATACAAGTTATCCCAGAGATAAATCACACTGTCACTACTAAACTAGTTTCTGCTAACCATAATTTTATATCATCCAGTGACAAGTTCTGAGGTTATGACACATTAATTAGCCTTCACTTCATGAACCTCTAGCACATGACAACCATTTCAGGGGTCCCTAACTTTCTGCTCATACAGACTTCATGAACAATTCTGGCAAGAGCAGGAGTCAGTCTAGCACTGTGGTTATTTTGCATACACAATGACTCTCAGAATCTTTTGGGGGGGCCTGGACTGTGTACAACGATCCCTCCCTTTTTGCATAATGATACCTTACTTCCTGGGCTATAAAAATATTCTTTTAAATATATTTTAGTGATTATGCTACTACAGGTGTCCCATTTCCCGCCCCCTTCATTCCCCTCCACCCTGCACACCCCCTCCCACCCACATTACCCCCTTTAGTTCATGTACATGCGTCATAAGTTCTTTAACTTCTGTATTTCCCATACTATTCTTGCCCTCCCCCCATCTATTTTTTACCCAACATCTATGCTACTTATTCTCTGTACCTTTTCCCCCTCTCTCCTCCTCCCACTCCCCTGTTGCAAACCCTCTATGTGATCTCCATTTCTGTGTTCCTGCTCCTGGTCTAGCTGTTTGCTTAGTTTGCTTTTGTTTTAGGTGTGGTTGTTAATATCTGTGAATTTGCTGTCTTTTTACTGTCCTATTTTTTATCTTCTTTTTCTTAGATAAGTCCCTTTAACATTTCATATAATAAGGGCTTAGTGATGATGAACTCCTTTAACTTGACCTTATCTGAGAAGCACTTTATCTGCCCTTCCATTCTAAATGAAAGCTTTGCTAGATAGAGCAATCTTGGATGTAGGTCCTTGCCTTTCATGACTTGGAATACTTCTTTCCAGCCCCTTCTTGCCTGTAAGGTCTCTTGAGAAATCAACTGACAGTCTAATGGGAACTCCTGTGTAGGTAACTGTCTCCTTATCTCTTGCTGCTTCTAGGATTCTCTCCTTCATTTTAATCTTTGGCTAATGTAATTAGGATGTGCCTTGGTGTGTTCCTCCTTGGGTCCAACTTCTTTGGGACTCTCTGAGCTTCCTGGACTTCCTGGAAGCCTAATTCCTTTGCCAGATTGGGGAAGCTCTCCTTTATTATTTGTTCAAATAAGTTTTCCACTTGTTGCTCTTCCTCTTCCCCTTCTGGTACCCTTATAATTCAGATGTTGGGACATTTAAAGATGTCCTGGAGGTTCCTAAGCCTCTCCTCACTTTTTTGAATTCTTGTTTCTTCATTCCTTTCTGTTTTGGTTGTTTCTTTCTTCCTCTGTTCTACTCCATTGATTTGAGTTCCAGTTTCTTTCCCATCATCATTGGTTCCCTGTGCATTTTCCTTCATTTCACTTAGCATAGCCTTCATTTTTTCATCTAATTTGTGAGCAAAATCAACCAATTCTGAGAGCATCCTGATCACCAGTGCTTTAAACTGTGCATCTGATAGGTTGGCTATCTCTTCGTCACTTAGTTGTATTTGCTCTGGGGCCTTTATCTGTTCTTCCATTTGGACCATTTTTTTTTTTTGTCTTGTCATGCCTGTTACATATGAGAGGCAGAGCCTTAGGTGTTCACCAGGGCGGGCAACCCAGTTGCTGGATTGTGACGCTCTATGTGGGGGTGGGGTCGGAGAGGGAACGATGGTGCTTGCTCCGTTCTCTGTCAGATTTCAGTCCCTTCTGCTGCTTCTCCCAAGCAGGTTGGGCCCTTCTGGTGCTGATTCCTGTGTGGGTGGGCTTTTGTATGTTCTAGGACCCTGTGGGTCTCTCCAAAGAACTGTCCTGTGAGGCTGGGAGTCTCTCCTGGCACCTCAACCCCCACAGGTGTTTTCAATTGGTGTTTTGAGGCTTTATTTCTCTGCACTGGACCCTGGGTTGCACAGTCTATCTTGCTCCCCAGTTTTGCCTGGTTTATCTGCAAGCAAATGTCGGACCACCCAGTTCTGCCAGCCACCTTGCGTGACGTGCCCCACTTCACAATCACCGCCTCGCTGAGTCCTCCCGTTGCCACCCCGTGCCTGGGATCCACCCACTGCTGTCCTTCACACCCAGGGTTTGTCAGCTGCTGCCTTGAGCGCCCGGTGCCACTGCTTTTTTTGCTGTGAACCCTGTCTGCTCAACTCCCCTTACTCCACCCCTCCTACTGGTCTGGATGAATGTGTCTATTTTAACTCTTTGGTTGTTGGACTTCCATACAGTTCAATTTTTCTGTTAGTTCTGGTTGTTACCTTGTTTCTAAATTATTGTTGTCCTTATTTTGGTTGTGTGAGGAGGTACAGTGTGTCTACCTATGCCTCCATCTTGGCCGGAAGTCAAAATATTACTTTACTGAAAAGGAAGAAACTGGATTTGTAGCATATTTTTGTGTCATGGTTTAGTTAACTTAATTCCCCATGTTCAAAATGAGCTGGTCAGCTATGTGCTGACTAAATTAAATTATATATATCAAAATCAACAGAATCACTTAATTCACTCTTTCAACTCACACACAATTAAAAGCTCGACCCCATAGTTTTTGGTTAAAGAGTATTTTAAAACTTTCTGTTATGGAAATTTTGAAACACGCACAAAAGTAGAGACAATATGCATTGAAGAACTTCCGTGTAGCCATCATTCAGCTTCCACTATCATGACTATTTTGTCCATTTTAAATAGCATACCTTACTGCATCCACACAAAACTCCTGCTTTAATTTCCCAGCAGACTGGACATGTTTGGGGCTGGCCTCCCACAGAGCAGTGCAGCCATGAGGTGTGATTGGAAGGCTGTCAAAGGCTGCCTACTTACATTTTGAGGTTCAATAATGTAAGAACATCTCTGATGGATTGGTGAAGGCCTGACTAAGGCCAGCTGTTAAAAAAAGGTTCCTGGAATTCCACCTTATGCCCACCCTATCCTTGGTCATAAAATCTCCCATGAGGGTGGGAAACGAAGGATAAAAGGAGACTTTGCTTGGAGTGTCGGTGCACAATGCAGTGTGCAGATGGAGTTTTGTTGAGTTGTACATTTGAAACCTGTATGGTTTTTCGAACCAATGTCACCCCATAAATTCAATTTAAAAGGCTCACCATGAGTACGGAGGAGTCTGAGCCAGTGACCCAGACTTGGGTCTGTCTTATTTGAGGAAAAATAGGTCTAGATAGAACCTGTAGCTGGCATCACAACTCCAGGGGGAGTGACAGTTAGGTTTGTGTGTGTTTGTGTGTGAGTGTATGTGGGTATGTATGTGTCTCTGTGTGCTTTGTGTGTCTGTGTCTGTGTGTGTGAGAGAGAGCTAGAGAGAGAGAAATATCAATGTGTGAGAGAAACATCGATTGGTTGCCTCTCACATGCACCCAACTGGGGACCTGGACTGCAAACCAGGCATGTGCCCTGACTGGGAATCGACCCAGCAAACTTCCTGTTTGTGGGACGACGGCTAATCCACTGAGACACCCTAGTCAGTGCAGAGGCCACCTTTTAAAATGAAGGGGAGTGCGAGCAGCAACAACACATCCCAACAGCTCTACATCGAGTAAGAAAACCAGAGCATGTGGACAAAGGAAGCATCTTGGTTCTTAAAATTGTCACAGGAACAGACAGATTTATTGGCAGGATGGCGGCTCAAGTCTTACTAACTTTAATGTTAAAAGATCTACAATCATTTTGTAGCTCAAACTGGTAAGGCAGAACATAATGGTCACAAATAAAAAGAAAAGAGATTTTAGGGAAGTTTATTCATATCTTAATTATTATATCTATAGTGTGAGTTTGTGGTAAATTTTTATTTTCTTCCCTGTTCTTTTTTGAGTTCACCTTTTCTACAATAAAAATACATTCTTTTCTGTTTAAGAAATATAAGGACAAGAGGAGTTTTATTTTTTTAAGATTTTATTTATTTATTTTTAAAGAGAGGGGAAGGGAAGAAGAAAGAGAGGAAGAGAAACATTGATGTGAGAAACATTGATTAGTTGCCTCTTGTTCACACCCCAACCGGGTATTGAACTGGCAGCCCAGATATGTGTTCTGACTGGATATTGAACTGGCAACCTCTTGTTTTGCGGAATGCTGTCCAGCCAACTGAGCCACACCAGACAGAGCAGGAGCTTTCTTTTTTAATCCAAGTGTCCTGCTATAGTGGAATCTGCTTTTCTCATGGCAGCTCTACCTTCTTCTCTTCCTCCAGGTCCACACCACGGGTGCGCCCCTACTAGAGAGGGCACTCACTACCAACACTCATCTTTAACAACTCTAGAAAGTCTGGGGTCATGGCAGGGTGGGCAGCTTTGGTGGCAGACAGTACGTTTTGGGGGGTGGGGAACGCAAAACACCACGTCCAGGGTAGATCAGGAGGCAAGACTAACGATGAGGGGAGCGAGAGGTGGGAATTGGGGGCAGATTCGGGGCTGGTCACACTCGACAGCGTCTTTCAGATGGTTTGCACAAGCACCCCGTGCGGTGCTTAGACAGAGTGCAGACTCTTGGGGCTCACCCCAGTACTGCTTCGGAAGATTTGGGGTGAGCCACAGGGATGCTCAGGTAATTCTAGCCTGAAAGTAGCCTGTGGCCCTCGCTTTAAAAACTGCTGCACACCGTGAGTCCACACGAAGAAGAAAACGCAAGTTATGATTTCATAAGACCATGTTCACTTCCATTGGTGAAACACCTCACAGCAGCTAGCAAGAAACCCACTCCTTCTGGTTCCACAGAAACTTCTTGTGAACTTGGATGATGTAATGCTGTGTCTCGATGGGCGATGGTGTCACATCGATTCCGGCTCTACATGCTCCTTGGCTGACAACCTGAGGGCGGGACACCGTGACTTTGACGCGTGTCACCCACCAGCCTCCCCTGGCCACATGCTCACCGTCGGGACACCTTCCTGGTGGGGTCGGAGCCACGCGGAGGGAAGGAGTCGTCATTTCCTCTTAGTGCCCTCCCTTTGCCGGAAGGGGCTTGCAGCAAGATGTAAAATACTTTTTTTCAACGTGTTGCTCCTCGATCGAAGTGTACAGAGTATATCATCTCTACCACGCTGGGTAAAATTCACGGTATGGGCGCTGCCGCGCGACGCCTTGTGAAAGGCCTGGCCGCGGGGCCGCAGCCCACATCCAGACTCTCTCCCGCCGCTCAGCCAGGCACTTCTGAGGCCCGAACTATAGCACAGAGGCAAAAAACACTGACTTCGGGGCTTGGAGGTGCCCACCCACTTCTGATATTGTGTCACCAATGACCTCTGTCTAGAATTCCCTAAGCTCCCGCTACCACTTTCGTCCTCCTGGGAGGTAAAGATGTGACTCTCATTAAGGAGCGTCCACTCCAGGTGGACAGCAGAGTCTTAAGGAAAACGAGGATGTATACTTCTCCAGCCCCCTGTACTTCTCCTTCAAGACAGCTTCCAAGAAAACAATTGTTTGTGCAATGATTTTCTCATTGGACAGTAGACCCCAAAATGGTGGGTAAGAAAGAATCTGGGGCCAGAGTGCTGAGGGCCTGGAGTCCTGTAGAGTTTGGGATGTATCCTGCAGACAAACTCATTGAACATTTCTCAGCGAGGGAGTCACGTGGGGCCTTCCTCCTTCCAGGAAGATGAACAGGCAGTGAGGCTCATGGATGGAAGGATGGTCTGCAGACAGTGGCCAGTGGGAGGCTCCTCCAGGAGGGAAGTCTTGACCTGAACCCCTACCTGCCCCTCCCCAGGACCGTCCTAGGGCTCTGAGCCACCTTGGCATGCGGGGGGGGGGGGGGGATGTGCAGCCTCTTCTGCCCTGGGATAACCCTCCTGCAGCTGTTTTTGATACTCCAGAGAAGGTTGCATAGATACATTTATAGGAATGTTTATATCCATATGTATGTTCCTTGGCACATCCACCACTGCCTGGAAGTACATTCCCTCCCCATGAACTCTTTCAGGACCTCAGGGTACCAATCGGTCCCTAGAAGGGCTCATTTTCCAAACATGCTCTCCGGTGCCGAGTTCATGGGGGCACATTTCCATCTGGTGGAGTACCTGCCCACCCTGGCTCGGTAGATGATTACTACGGCTATTACAAATATTGGGTCTAACAACAGCCACAGTCACAAACACGTTCCTTGGCGTCCACTACGTTGATAACAATGATGCAGCCTATAACATAAACTACTCAGGTAATTAGGAAGAATATTTTTTTTAAACTTTTCACCCTGGATCCCATCTTCATCATGTGGGTGGAAATCACCACTTGAAGGCTCAGCCTCAAGACCATGTTCTGGAGCGATTTCAGAAAGGTTCGGCAGCGGTTTTGGAGGTCAGGGGCCCTGGGAAGTCAGGCAGCGGCCTGACCCTAGGCCAGTGCTGTCCAATGGGAATACAAGCAAGACACATGTGTAATTTTAAATTTTCTAGTAGCCACTCTAAAAATATATATATAAAATGAAACAGATGAAGCAATTTTAATATTTTATTTAACCTAATGTATCCAAAATATCATCTCACCACATAATCAACACAAAAATGATTAAGAAAATATTTGAGATTGTTTTGTTGTTTCCTTGCATGCCTTAGAAAGCTGGTATGCATCACACACACAGAGCCCATTCCTCTTCGAACCAGCCACATCGCCAGTGTGGCCACGGGCAGCCACTGGCGGACAGCGCAGGTCGCACTCTCCGGGAACAGGCTGGTGTGTCCCTCCGCTGGGGACGTCTCAGGCCAGCCACGCTTTCTGGCACCAACCACAGGAATTTAGTACTGGGAAGAAAAATCAGGGAAAATGCCCTACACTCGTCCCTCCTTGTGCCAGCTAGGCAGAATAGAATCTCTTTGAATAGAGAAGGGTCAATGATGAAAAAGTGTTGGGACAGAGGGAGGAAAAAGGAGGTAAAAAGCCCTTCATGGGCTCGGAGAATTTGCGAATCTGTCATGCTGGCAGGACCCTGGGCAGTCAGGGATGAGGGTGGCAGGCCCAGGCAGGACCAGGAGAGGAAGAGGAAGTAAGGCAGGGAGGGATTACTGACTCCAGAAGCCTCCTTAGAGATGATCCCTTCTGCCCTGGGCTCACAGAGCTTGCCAAGGAAGGAAGGAGCCACCAACCGCACCATGGACAGACTCTCAGGAGGGATAAAAGGAACGCCATTGAACCACCCCAGGGGCTTCCTTAAACGCAAAGGCGGCACACAGGTGAAGCCAGGCAACCAGCAGGGACAAGGCCTGAGGTAGGGTGGGGTGGGAGGCAGGCGGGGGGGGCAGGATTCTAGCCTCCCCTCCAGCTCCCATAAACAAAATTTGAAACAACACATTGTCCAACAATCCAAATGATACCAGGTGATTCTTAGTGATTAAACGCGACAGAGGTGTGTAACAGAGAGTGGCTGCCGGATTACCCCGTCTCTGTATCGCTGAAATGAATCAGCCCGGAGACTCTGAGTAATGCAGGGCTGGGTGCCACACGAGGGCCGCTGTTTCCTAAACAGAACTGGGACCTTTCCCAAATCTGGCAGTTTTAGCCTGGGATCTGAGGCAGGTAAAAGTGCTGCATCATGCACCACAACCACAAGATTTGCTTTCTGCTGCTGGGGAGGAATTTCCCTGCCAAAGGCCACGAGCGTGAAGTGACGCTTTAGAATCAGGCCTTTAAAAATAAGATAGAGTTCCAGGGTCACGAGGTATTGACCCCAGGGAAAGAGGGACTTCAGGTCAAACCTGTAAACTGTCAAGAGGACACACCATGCGTGACTGCCCCACCCCCACCCCAGTACCAGTGGGCCATGAGCCCTTTTGAATAGTTGATCCATTTAGATAGCTGCCTGTTTTCTGGCTAATTTCTACAGAAATGACACAATTCTAGGCTTTGAGCTCGTAAAATGGCCATGTGACCGACTGCCGAGGAGACTTGAGACAATCTCACAGAGCTGGGGGTCCCACCCAGAGGCCCTCCAGGGTGGTGTTAGCCGTGTACCCACTCCAGGCCAGATTGCTTAGAAGCCGCACATATGGTAAACAAACAGGAAGGAACTGTGTGCCTCCTGGGTCTGCCCCACTCATTTCTCTCCCACAGAGGAAGCAGCCCACTCCCAGAGTTCAAAGCTTCCCGACAGCTCAGGAGCTGGGACAATATGTATCGGCTTAGTGGGCTCCCTCTACTCCAGTTCTGAAAGCCTGCATCACTTCTGAGCGATGGTGAAAATGAAGTCTGCAGCTGACAACAAAGAAGCAGGGCAGAGGAAGTCTAGCTCCAGGGAGCCTGGCCGAGCCGACAATTATCTCTTATGACATGGCATGCATTATGGTGATGGCTTCATTGCTGGTTATTACCTTCTATTAAAAAGCATCTTGAGTAAGATGTTTGTGGGGGCATCTCATTCACGCCTCAGGAATCTACTCTCAAATTTTTAGTGAAGTGTTGTTTTTCCTGGACATATTATTATTTTTGTTCTTGTTGTGGTTGTGATTATGGCACCTGCTAGTTGACAAGAAGCTCTTTTTATTAGCCATTGCTCACAACCCCATGGCTCTGAGGTACACAGTATGGGGTGATGCCCATTCAGGACACAGAGAGGTCAGACACCCCAGAAAGGTCTCTCCTGGCTAGAGCTCCTCCTCTAGACTAGGGTGGTAGCATTTCACCAGGGTCAGGGATGCCAAGAGGCAGTCATCCCTTCCCCTTCCGCAGCCACCTGGCCAGGACTGGTCTTAGGAACTGTGAGCAAATGAAGAAAAACAGTATGTCCAGAGTGATGTCAGCTCCACCCCTGGGTCCAGCCCTGTTCCCTTGCCCTGGGTTGAGCTGGTGCATGGGTCCCTGGTGCTCTTGGTATGAGTGACCTGCGTTGCAGCGAGGCAGATGTGATGGTCTGGACTGGTTGCATCCCAGAATGAAGAGTCAGAGCTCGGAAGTACAAATGTACCTGAATTTGTTCTCCAACTAAACACTGTGAACCATTGCCACGTGGCCCTCCTGCCAGCACCTCACTCAACATGTCTGTCAGCAAGTGTTATCTTTACTCCTAAGCCAAAGCTGAGCACATGCTGAATTCTGTCAATGACATCTCAGCCACCCGGGAGAAAAAAAATAAAAACGTAAAATTGTCTTTTTAATTAAAAAATTACATGCTTATTGCAAAATAAAATGCAGAAGCTTATAAAGTAACAAATAAAAACGTGCTCCCCCCACCCCTACTCTCCATCCCACTCCTCAGATGTAACACTGTTAGCCTTGGCTGGTGTGGCTCAATGAATGAGTGCCAGCCTGAGAACTGAAAGGTCGCTGGTTCAATTCCCAGTCAGGGCGCATGCCTGGGTTGCAGGCCAGGTCCCCAGCTGGAGGCATGTGAGAGGCAACCAATCAATGTATCTCTTGCACATTAATGTTTCTCTCCTTCTCTTTCTCCCTCCCTTCCTTTCTGTCTAAAAATAAATAAATAAAATCTTTTAAAACAAAAAAGTAATACTGTTAGCAGGCTGGGTGTAACATTCTAGAGTGTTTCTCTGCAACCAAGACCTATTTTCTTTTGTTGTGATTATTATCTTTGACCCTATCCTTGCCTTCCTTCTAATATATAATTAGTCATCAACTCCCACTAATTTTTCACATTTGTCTGATCTTTACATCTCAATTCCCATTTCCTTACACTTAAAATATCAGTGCTCCATAGTGAAATGAGCAAGGGCTTTGGAAGTGAATGGCTTACCTTCTTTGCACCTCTGTCTGCTCAAATGAGACAACACTTACCTTTCGAGGCTGAAGAAAATGAGTAAAGTTGTATAGCTATTTCATATATTAAAACCATGGTTAGGGGGAGTGGGGAGAGGAGGACTGGATGAAGAAGTTGCAGGGATTAGCCAAAGAACGAATATGTATAACGGTGGACACAGACAACAGTGTGGTGATGGCCAGAGGGGAGAGAAAGAGGAGGCTGGGGTGGGGGGGCGGCAAAGGGGCGAACGGAGACATCTGCAATAGTGTCAACAATAAAAATAAAGGAAAAATACATGGTTAATTAATCTTTTTCAGACACTCTTTCCATTTCCATGGTTTCTCACTCAAGACCTTTAAAAGGCTCTGCTTGTTTACAGTACAGAAGGCAAATAGTCTTTAACTCACACATCAACTCCAGTTGATTGGTAGTGTCTGCTTGAGAGGTTGCCCTGGGCCTGGTGGGAGACAGTGCCAGGTTAGATTAGCAATGTCTGCTATGGGAGCACAGGCGGGAGTATCTGCATCCCTGACCTACAGAATCAAGTCGAGACTTACTTAATGCCCTCTAGCTCCTTGTAGGATTTGCTCCATACAGGTATCTTTCTCTCCCTCTGGACCAGTCTCCTGATCTGCCACACATACCATAGAACCCCCCGCCCCCCCGATATTGCCACAGTTGGCTCACTTTCTGACCCAGTGCTCAAATGTCATCTCCCCAAAGGGGCCAAACGCTCCTTGTCGCATTGCCATTTGTTTTCTTCATAGCCCTTTATCTCTGTCCAACGTGGTCCTGTTTACCTATCAGTTTCCATGTTTATTGTCTGTCCCCCTCACAAGAATCTGAACACCTGAAGGCAGGGTCCTTCTCTTACTCACCTGTGTGTCCTGAGAGACTAGACAGTGGCCTGGCGCCAGCAGGGGCACAGCATTGTGCGCCCATCAATAGCAGAGACTTCTTTGATGACTGAATCCTGTGTTCCCAAGCAGACCGTGACTTGAGGACAAGGCCTGGGTCTGATTTTTCTTAGTACCTGCCACATGGGGCCCAGCCTGACGTATAAACGTGCTCAGCAAAAGCTGGATTGGCTAATGTCTATGGTTTTCAAGGGGGGACCTTAGTAAGTTATTTGGGCCCATGAATTGCAGCAGATTCTGTGCTCCATGGCAGTGGGTCCCACCTCTGTCCATTTTGTCTTCACTGCTGCCTGCGATTTCTCTCTGGAGCTTCTCCTCAGTAGATTTCACAAAGTCACCTGTTGCTGTGTTTCCTGTTTTTCAGAGACACCCAATGAAGTGCTAGTTACCTGTGCTATTTACATCTTTACTATAATGCTTTCCTGTCTTCTGTTTTAGCATCATATGTCAGCAGGAATGAAAGTATATACAGGACTTAGAAAAAGCTGAAGTCTATACCTCAGAGAAATAACATGCCCTCGGAGAGTCCTGCAGAACAGAGATAGTAGGTAAGTCAGAACGCCCCATCCTTTTTGCCTATGTGTTCCCTGTGTCTAAATACATAAATACATGTTTATCGGTCATTTTCTACTCCCAGATGTATTGTTTTAATTGAAGTTTTTTCTTAAGTTTATTTATGCTGAGATCACAAAATACCAACACCAAAAAGCACATTATGAAGGAAAAATATTTTCATGTTCTGCTACGCCAACAACTGTTTTCACCTTTTTCACGTTTCCCTCCACTCTCCCTGCCTATGCAGATTCTTTCCAACAGTTATAATCGGGCTCGTCTGAGAAAGATAAACATTTTACTGCCGAGGCCAGTAATAATACGTGTAAGGAAGCACCAAATATTCTTAGTTTTTATAATAATAGGCTCACTTTTTCCAAATACCTAGGTTTTAAATTGCTGGGCCTTAAGCCAAGTCCAGAGTTATGAAATATTAAGGAAGAAAAGAATGGAAATGCCCAGTAAAGGATACCCACACCTTTACAGAAAGGCATTTACCTGTTCCTGTTCTAGACAGGTTCCGAACGATCACGAAAGATAAACCACTTCCCTCTGCCCAACTCCTATAGGAGTGGCTTCCATGGGCTTTGAATGCAGTCAGTCCTCATTATTGCCAGATTCCCTATTTACAAATTCATGTACTTGCTAAGACTGATTTGTAATCCCACAGTCAATATCATGGCACTTTTGCAGCCATTTGTGGACAGGCACCTGTGCAGAGCAGTGGAAAGTCTGAGCCTCCTGACGTGCACGTGCCCAGCTGAGGCAGAATGAGGCGATGCTCTGAGGCTCTCACCCTGAAAACAAGTGACTTGTCACCATCTATTTAATTCCATGTCATTCGCCTCTTTGTACTTTTCTTAGTGATTCCACTGTTCAGAATGGCCCCAAGCATACTGCTGAATTGCTATCTGGTCCAAGTGCAAGAAGGCTAGGCTACCTCACAGAGAAATATGTGTGTTAGATAAGATTTGTTCAAGCAGAAATTACAGGGCTGTTGGCTGTGGGTTCAATGTTGAACCAACAATATATATTAAATAAGGTGTCTTGAAACAGAAACACACATGACACAAAGTTTTGTGACAATCAGCCGATGAAAATGCTGGGACCAGAGGCTCACAGGACGGAACTCCATGTTTCCCCTAGTGGCAATGGTTCAGTATTTGTGAACCCAGTGTTCCCAGAGACGTTGCAGAACATAACAGCCACAAATGGCGAAAATGGACTGTAAAAACTTTGCATGCATGCACATTTTTTTGAGATGGACATTGAAAAAGTTCCTATTATTGCTTTAAACCTCTATCATCAGAAAAATAATGGGCCTCACTTTCCCTTTTCCACCATCATGGAGCCTAGGGGCGCTGCTGGGGACAGGAGTTCTATAACGGCCAATTCTGCTGCTTGTGGGTGGGGTCTCTGGAACCAGAGGGAGCACAAAATTCTTCTTAAAATTGAAGGTGTTTGTGCTCGAGATGAAACAATTCTACGTAGACAAGAGATGTGCTTGCATGTACAAAGCAAAGAGCAACACAGCGATGCCTGGTGGCAAACAGAACAAAAGCAGAGTCATCTGGGAAAGGAAGAACGTGCTCACGGAAACAGTGCATGGTGCGTGCCAAATTCCAAAGCACCCCCCCTGCTGAGGAATCAGTGTAATGCTGTACCCCTCACAATCTTAAACTTATTGATAAGTAAATAAATATAAGTGGATTTGTTCTCTTGGGGGAAAAAAGGAAAGAAAAATAATGCTAGTCCTCTCGAAAAACCATTGGGTGGCTCAATGACTGGGTGGATCAGCACCAAGACCTCACTGGCTGCCATCTTGATCTCTGCCTCTCCTTGGGAAATTTTAAAAAGTGGGTGGGGCGTAGCTTTCTAGGCCAAGCAAAATCAGCTGTGTTTCACACGCTTGGATTTAGGGTGCACTAAACCGACTTGGAGAAATGGTATGTTTTGAGACTCTAAGGAAACCAAATGCTCCCATCATTCCTCCTGTCCTTAGGAAGAGATATCCTTTAAAAAAAAAAAAACAGCATGTAAAACTTAACAATGTAATAACAGCTGCTGTTCACTGAACATTTATTAGGAACTAGTATTCTCTCACATAACTCTTATAACCACTGAGGAGGGAGGGAGTAACTAGACCTAATTAGTAGATGAGGAAACTGAGGCTTGCCCAGGAAACCTGGCTATGGCAGGAGGTGGGGCTGGGCCTGGGGCTTGGCTGCGCAAAACTTCAAAGCCCACACTCCTAACCACTAGGTTCAACCAAAGCTGCACAGGTGGGGCAGTGACTGTTTGCCCCAATCCTCCACCCGAGTCCCTGACTATTAGGAACTCCACTGTGCTCAGGGTGTGATTCACTTTGCGAACATCTGTCCTATTCACTTCTCAGAAGCCCATCAGCCAAGGTGGAGAGAAGCGTGACCCTGTACCCAGGGTGGTGAAGAGTAATTCTTTGGCTGTTCTCAGATCATGTTGAGGTGGCAAATTCTAGGAGTTTCTAAAAATAGGTGGCAAATTCTAGGAGTTTCTAAAAATAGCATTGGGACTTCTGCTATGCTTGAGAAGGGATTATACTGACCTTTTCGCCTACAAGGCCCACCTCTTGAGGGTGACAATTTCACTGCTTTGCATGACATTTGGTTTCCCTCACATGTGGCTGGTAGGATTATACTTACAGGAAGTCGGAGAGAACCACTAACCTCCTTCTGCGCTATTTATTGCTTTTCATTCTTTCTCTTCTACTCCTCACCCCACTTTGGTTTCTCAAGTCCTTGAGACTCTTCTTGAAAGCCCTCCCTGCTCGTAGCATTTAGTGCATGGTGGGGACCATGTGCAATGGGAAGGGGAAGGGGGTCTGGTGACAAGGGCCTGACTTCCACTCACTGAGCCCGGGGTTACTCTTTCTGCTGGTCCCCCATGGCAGACGGAGGACTGCCCCTTCATTCAGTCCCAGCTCTGCGGGGGAGGTGCTGCCTGAAGAAGGTCATTTAACAGCACCATGTGCCTCCATGTCCCAATCTATAAAAAAAGAACGTGCTCACACTTACCAAGTGCAGGTGGTGTGAGAACTAAGTGCTGTCCGTAGGTGCCTTGAGAGCAGCAGAGGAAAGGTTTTGTGTAGGTAAGCACTGCTGTGAGCATGAGCCTTCTCTTTGGCTCCGAGCTTCCCCGCTAGTCCCACTCCACCAAAGTCACTCTTAAGGGAAGAGGAATGTTAAGATGTGGCTGAGTTACATGTGAAAGAGAAACAACACTCAGGACAGAGTCCATAAGTCTTAACCTAGGTTCCGTAGAGCTGCAATTTCTGCTGCTAGAATATCCATGTTAATGCTGTAGCCTGCACACGAGCTTTTCTGACCTGTGGGTAGCGTTTCAGAAATCCTTTTGACCCAGCACCTACGCCTTTACGCTTATAAAGTTAGACTTATTAAGACAGTACCCATAAGGTAGATTTAGATGGAAATGGAAATCGTACTGCAGTGTTCAAATCGTGGGCAACCAAAGTCACTGTAAACTAGTTCCTCCACCTGTGGGGACAGCCTGGCTTTCTCTCTCCTGTGCATCGGGCTTACACACAGCCACCCCGAGGTCCGGCTCTGTTCCCAGCAAAGCCCTTTGCATGCTTCCTTCTTCTACCATGAGCACTGACGCTGGGAAGAAATCTCTCATCAGGTGATTCATTCAGCACTTTTACCTTCCCAATATCTCTTGGGCAATTTGTGTCAGGATTACAAGAAATTCCGGAATATTTTCCACTATGACGATTCAGCTTTCAGACTTAGAGGGCTGCTGGATTAGAGAGATTGTGATGGGATTATGGTGTCTACCAAAAAGATAAAGAGCATGGGCTTTGGAGACAGAAAGGCACAATCAAATCCCTGCTCTACTACATACTTAGCTGTGTGTCCTTGGGCAAGCCTCGTAACCTCTCTGTGCCTTAGTTTCTTCATCTGTAAGAGTGAGCTCCTAGGTGGACATGAGGCTTAAAAGGGAGACTGGCTGTGTAATGCGTGTTAGTGATGCCAGGAAAGAAAGGGAGGAGTGGCTATGAGGGGTGGTGATTCTAACTTTGAGAACCTAATTTTCTTTTTTTTATCACTTTGCCATGTGAATTATGCTAGACTCATGCCAGAAAACCCCAAAGCGGGCATTGATTTTTCTGGGACATGCTTGCCTTACTATTCACTTGACTAGTGGGCCTGATGCCTCTTGTTGGCTCCACCTCCCTGGTGGTGTTTCCTCCCCTGGATTATACTTCTCTTCTGCTTCCTCCAAACATTCCAGAATTCTTCAGGATAAAGCATCTGCTCCAAAGTGCAGGAAGAGAACCAAATCTGCTGGCTGCGCCCACCCTGCCCACCCCGCTGAGCAGGGCCATTGTCTCACAGGATGGCAGCAGCAGCAGCAGCTCCAGGGGCTGCTCCGAATTGAGAAGGCGCAGGACAGGAGGGAACCCCGCGCCCAGCCCAGCACTGCTCTGCTTTCTAACTCCGAGCCAGGCTACATTCTAGATGGGCGTTTGAACTTCTGTGTATTTTGAAGCTGCAATTTAAAAAAAAAAAATGTAGCTACATAATAAACTCACCACTTAAAAAAAGAAAGCCCACAGCATCTTTGGCCACAGCAGTAGGCACCGGATCTTGATCAAGAGCGCACAGCCTGTGGCATTGTAGACTTGACCCCATGGTCACTGAAGAGCCCTCGAAAAGTTTTCTGAGGCAGAGAGCTGCTCCCCAGGGCTGTATGTCCAAATCGACCATCCATCCCTGCCCCAGGTCCCACGGCCCCATCTTAGGTGGCTCAGACCTAGAACCCAGTTGCAGGTTTGTTGAAATGCCTCCTTTCCAGGAACTAAAATGACGGAAGATAACCAGTGATATGGACTGAATGTCTGTGATTCCCTCTCTCCAAAATTCCTATGTTGAAACCCTAATACCCAACATACAGTATTAGGACAGCATGAGGAGGTGCTTTGGTGGTGTCTTCACGAAAGCAATCTGTGTTCTTACAAGAGACCCCACAGAGCTCCCTAGTCCCTTCCACCACAGCGAGGAACGAACGAGAAGTCTGCCAGCTGGAGGAGGGCCCTGACCTGACCGCGCTGGCGCCCTGACCTGGGGCTTCCAGCCTCCAGAACTGTAAGCAGTAAATTTCTGTTGTGCATCAGCCACCCAGTCTGTATTAGCTGTTCCAACAGCTGAGACGAGCAACAATGATGAATCCTAAATTGAGTCACCACTGAAAGAATATCGATACAAGGATGCGTGATGTGTTTTGGGAAGAGAGATCAGTACTCCACACTTGTATGCATACTCTATACATGTATGGCAATCATTAATTTTCTGATTATTTCTATAATTTATTTCAGAAGAAATTCTGGAAAATACAAAAAAAAAAGTTCAAACAACCCGAAGCTTCACCATCCAGTAAGAGACCCGGTTGCTGAATGACAGATGGCAACTGAGAAAAACCCGTGCAGGAGAATGGGAAGAGCATCCCTCAAGCCTCATTCCTTACTGGCTCTGGCATCTTAAATGAGTAATTTGACATTTCTGGACCAAAGTTTCACCATCTATGATGGGAACACATTACACAGATGGATCCTGAGGTCTTTCTGGCCCTGATGGGATGCTGGATTCCAGGAGGGCAAGCCTCAGGCAGGACATGGAGAAGCTCTTAACTCTAGTGAGTGGCTGGGGCTTCAGGTCAGAAGAACATGCAGCGACCACATGCTCCTGAGAACATCGGATCCACTTGAATACACCCCAGAGCCTCTATAACCTTTCCTTGCACATCCTCCCAGGTGTCTGGAGCCTGTTGCAATCACCTCATGTGTCAAAGCGCTCTGCTCAGCTTAGGCTCAGGAAAGCTGGGGTGATCTGCGGCCCTGTCACCAGATTCTAGACTCCCTGGAGCCTTGGGCAAGGCCTCCAGTGTCCCTAAGCCTCAGGTTCTCCATCTGTGAAATGGGGAAAATACAGTTGACCAAATTACTCTCTCAGATGAGCAAATGTGAGTAGACACATTTGGGAGGAGACCCTAAAACATGTCAAAGAGATAATGATCGTGTGTATAAGTGAGTTTATCTGCTAAATGAAAAGTAGGGCTTCACCGTGGGCTTCCTCCTGTGCTCAGATAGGGACAGTCTTTTCACCAAAATCAAGAACTCAAACATCAGCGAACTTACTAAACAGGTGAATGGGAAATAGGCAGTTTCAGAGCTTGGCTTTCGGTAAATGTGAGCATTACAGCCACAAAGCAGGCCGTGCTTCGAGAGCAGGTGGGAGACGAGAGAGGTTTCCTGGCCCCTGGCCTTCACCTTGGTCACTGACTCAGTGTGAAACAGCGCCTGCAGGGAGGAGGAGAGTTCTCATCCTGGTTCACAGATCAGCCTGCGGCCACAGTGGAGGCAGTGAGCTGAGTTCACAGCAAAGGATGACTAAACAGTCTCCTCATCATTAATAACAATAATACTTGGCATTTATCTAGTTCTTTATGTTTTCAGAGTGCTTTACAATCATTAATTAGTTAACTACCACTCACCAACACCCCGCCGTCTGCCTGCTGTGCTGAGCAGACAAAAGAGCCAGGCGGGACCTGACTGTTTGCCAGGGGATTACAGAGCTGGGGAAAGTGAGGGCTGGGGCATGTGGGGTGAAGGCAGTGTGTGTGTGTGTGTTGGTGGGGGATGTTAACGTCAGGACCTAAATCTGGAAGGAGACAGTTATGAATCAGTGCAAATAGATGCGAGTGTATTCCTTGAAAAGGATGTCAAGCACACAGGCAAGGGCATGATCTGCCCTTGAACAACCAGCTTCAGTCCTGAGTGGATAAGGACGGTGCCTCACAGGGGGCTTAGAATTCCCCTAAAATCGAATTGCTCCAGCCCCTGTCACATAAGTCAATACAAGAAATAGGTTTCCTCTGTGCTCTGGGCAGTCCATTTAAAACCTTCTGCAAAATACAGGTTTTTGCTCTGGCTGGGTAGGTCAGATAGTTAGAGTGTTGTCTCAATACACCAAGGTTGTGAGTTCGATCCCTGGTCAGGACTCAACCAATGAATGCATAAATAAATGGAACAACGAAATTGATGTTTCTCTTTCTCTCTCTCAAATCGATAAATAAAATTTAAAATATATATGGGTGTTTTTGCTCTCCAGAATGTTCATGCATCTGGGCATTGTTTCAGAACTCCAGGATTATGCATACAGTGAAGATCTAAACTTGCTAGAACTGTTTATCCAACTTGCACTGGATACATGGAGATTAACCTCCCTGCAAAGGGTTAAACACATGGTGTCCCCCGGACACACAATAGTGATGCTGATGGAGATGGAGATGGAGATGGCACCTGGGGGAGGCGAGCTTTCTCTCCCTCACTTGTCTCTGGAACTTTACGTGATGGTGGGGAAACACAACTAAGCAGTTTGGACTGGGTGAAGTGGCAGAACCCACAAGTGTTTTCAATGAAGCCGATGTACCCATTGTCAGCTCCCCACTTACACGGAAATCTGATAACTGTTATACTAAGAGAGTAGAAACCAAAATCATGAGCCAAATAAGTGACCAGAAGAAAGCGATTAGTCATCTTTCTTCATGAGTGATCACAATACTTCTGAAGCTTCTCCACGTATAACTTGCAATTTAGGGCCTTGTCTAATGACAGGGTGAGCTCTTCTTATTGATCTCCAGACTTCTTAGTAAATTAAATGGCAGGTACACAAGGAAGCAAGGGACAGGAGTGTGGCAGCAGCTTCACAACTCCAGCTGTCAGAATGGGGTCCTAATGAAGCCTGGGGGGGTCACTGGACTGCCCTGAACCCCAGAACTGAAAGCCTGTGGCTGACAGAGTCTTCAGGGGCCTGTCCCTTGTGGTGAGGTATGCCTAATCTGCTGATTAGCCTGGATTTATGGCCCTCTGCATGGCCTGGGGTTGTATCTTGTCAGATCTCAGGAACTGAAAGCAAGACAAGGGCTTGGCTTGCACTTGGCTGAAAGACCCAGAAATGATAATAATAATTAACACAGCTCAACTCCACTTGCACAATAAACAATAATTAATGCACAGAGCAGCCCGGTGAGGCATCTAAGTTTGGATTATGAGCCTTAGTTTGCAGACAGGGAAACTGAGGCTAGAAGGTTAAATGGCTCTTTCAAAGCCACACAGAGAATCAGTGTCATACCTGAAATTAAAATTCGGGCTTCCCTGTGTCCTGCTCTGAGGCTTAGGTTACACCTGCCCATCAACGAAGACTTGAGAACAACAAAGAGCTGACACACACACACACCCCAGAAATGACACTTCTCCAAGAGTTCAGGAAAAAAGATAGGTGACATGTGGTGCTGGCCTGCCAGGCCAGACGAAGCCACCTCCTGCTGCTGGCAGACAGGCCCTACGCCAGACAAGAAGTAGCCGTGCTTGTCTGCTCTTCAGCAGGAAAGGCAACATTCCTTCCAAATGCAGTTCATGTAAATGTCATCAGTCTGTTAGACTTTCCTTCCTTGCCACCTTTATATTTGTATTTGGCTCTAAAGAGCTGATTGAGTTAGTTAACTGTCTAAAGAACTGAAGATGTTCTCCCGATAACTTGGACACTACATGGAAATCACCCTTCCTCCTATTTACCTTGCCCAATTATTGCTTCAAAATTCCAAATATTGCTTGTACAATCAGTCATTCAGACTCATTAGAACTACCCCACTCATATACTCATATATCTTGATAAAGTCAACATAGAATAAACAAAAAACAGCTGCCATGCCAATTATGTTTTCTAGGAAGATCATTTTTTACTACAGTTGCTAATCAGATGCTGGCCTTCCAGTTGTCAGTGACAGGATCTTCATTCAAACTGACTTTGATGGGGAATTCCAGGGGCAGCTTCAGGTGGAGCTGGACTTCTGTGAGCAAACAGTGTCATCGGCAACTGAGTGTCTCCCTCTCTCTCTGCTAGGTATTGTCCCCTGTCTGAGGGCAAAGGAGCCGCTTGAGTTTGGGCTGAAATCCCGAGGTGGGGCAACCCTGGAAGGGGGGGTGGTGGAGAGCCCTTCCTGACCACACAGCCACAGAGCCCTGGGGTTGACAGTGGTGGGCCCTTTGGACCCCCCGACCCTCTCTGAGGTTACTGGGACCAGTGGATGTGTCCTTCTTGTTGTCTAGGCCTAGGTCACATGCTTGTCCATAAAGCCTGGTACAGGGATAGCCCCTCACAGACCACTGAGGTCAAGTATGGGGGAGGAGTGGTTAAGAAAATCGGTGTGCTATTTGCAAACGAGGGAAAGGATGCATAGCAAGTAAAGGCAATTGATCTCTACTACCTAATGTGTAGAAATTAAATGTCCACATTTTACCACATACACTAGCAGAATATGTTTTTGAATGCTCTTTCTATTCCCACTCATAAAACCTGAGCTTGACCCTCAAATACCATTTATTGCTAAGGAACAACACTGCTTCAAGGAACTTAAACACAAATGTGCTTCTCCTAGGAGTTTGAGCGTCTCCAGCTACTCAGGGTGCTGTGGTTGTGGATCTCAGGACCACACTCTGGAGCTGGGAGAGGGCGCCGGGGCATATGGGAGGGCAGGCAGCATGCCAATCAGCCAGAATCTGGTAAATGCCACAAGCCCTGATTTTAACATAGCATTTGACAAAATGTGTTCCAATACACATCTGCATCATTTGGTTTTCCTGAGGAGCACAGATTACTTTTGTGATTAAAAAGAAACCAGAAACAATCCACAGAAAATAGAGATGTAGGCAAGAGGGCAGGATGACAAGAATACAGCTGGGAGGGTGCTGGACTACCCCAAGTCCGAATCCACACCCAAAGCATGTCACTTAAAAGCTCATGTTAAACTGACAGTGTCTGAAAGACATCCTCTTACGGCTGAGCTCCTGCATTCCTGCCTTCTCACTGTCAGCAATGTCTTGTGTAACCTGGATATCCCATGTTCTCCAGCCCTCGCAGGTCACCCTTGCCTGAATAACCCACATCAGAAAGTCCATCTACACCCCTTGCCTCCTCTTGCTTTCTGGGACTCCCTGGGAGAATGTCTTTGTTCTCCAGATCACCCTGTTTTTTCTTATTGTTTTCACTTCTGCTCCTCCTGGTCACCACAAGCTGCCTGCTCACCCAAGGCACCAGGGTAACAGAAGGGAATCACAGGGCAGGAAAAACCTTCGAGTATACAGCTGCCCCACAGGCCTTGCCTGTCACCTCTATCTTTCCCCAGCTGCCTCTCACCGAAGACCAGCCCACCCCCGTGCGGCCAGGATGCATCCCTCCTGGAAGCTCATCCCACAACACCTCGGTTTCCACCCAATGACTTAGGAAAGCCAAAACCCTGAGGAAAAGCATTTATTATATAACAGAAGGACAAATTAATTCCAAGGGCTAACTCCTATTTTCCCCTAGAACATGAAAATCACTCACAAATCAAAAATGGCAATTTCTTGGTTTCAACCATGTCAGGGTGCAGACTCAACCTCAGTAACAGGAAAAAAGTGTTGGCAAATTTGAATAAATAGACTTTTTGGTCTCTGTCACATTAGGATGAAGACCAAAAACAGTGTGTCTGTCAAACCTGTAGACAGCCAAGCTTGGAAAGGACAGCCTCGGTCCTGGAAGACAGAATGAAGCTCTGGGTAAGGGTACCATGCACGGAGGCAAAGCAGCTGCGCATCCCCACGCTGGAGAGATCAGCGGCTTGAGTGGAGATTAGGAGAGATGGGCTTAACGTCAGTTTGGGAGGGAAACAACGAGCTGTGGAGTCTGACTAATTACAGGGTTATCAGTGTGTGCCAGCCACATAACTTACTGCTAAGTGACAGCACTAGAGGGTGATGTTGCAGCAGAGGCAACCAGCGTGGTCAGATCACTGGCCCTGGCCCGGTGGAGGGCACTCGGCAGAAGACGGGTGTACAAATCCTGTCACAGGTCTCAGTGTGCTTCCCTTGGGTTGAGGGGTAGGGATGGATGATGCGCAGGAGATGTCTTCAAGTGTCTGAAGGACTGAAAACTCACTCTGTGTTGTTGCAGTTGGGTGAAATTAGGCGCAGTTGGTGAAAGTTACAGGGATGCAGATTTTTGCTCAAAAGTTCAATATCAAGAACTTGCTTGTACTTGGAGGGGCTGCTTGGATCCCACGCCGAGGCAGCAAGCATCTCAGAGAGGTATCTGCCTGCATGGGAGATGGCCCGGATGACCTGGGAGTCCCTTCCTGCCCAGGAGAATGACTTCTCGAGGAAAACAATGTAACAAGGCCTGTGCCAGTCCTCGGGTTACACACAGGCACAGTGCTGGGGCAGAGATTCTTCCAGCGCCTAGGAAATGGGTCTAATTTTTTTTCTCACATCAGAAAAAAAGTAGGGACCACACAAAAACAATTACATTTTGCCTAAAAGAGACAAAGATGTCGACATATTTAAAGTTACATTAACAATAATTTTATTGACATTACAGCGGGAGGGGTGTGCAAAGCAATAGTGTCCAGCGTTCTTGAAGACCATGCTGTGACCCTGGCCTCTGCCTAAGGCTGGGGTGTGTCCAAGTACTGACTCCCTGGAGAGGTCCCTTTCTGGCTTAGGGTGACTCCAGCTGTACACTGTTACTCACAGCCCAACTCCTGACCTACCCAGTCGTGACCCGTTCCTCCCACCATTCTGTGGATCTGGACATGATCTTTGCCTGTTTGAACACAGGAGGACACTCTCCATGTAAGAGGCAACCTCTGGGTCTCATTTCGTTGCATTGAAAATATTGCTGGAAATGATGGCCTAAGACTGCAGGACTGGATTGAAAGCGAGCTGATGTTTAGCTGCTCTGCATGGAATCAGGAAGGATAACTTAGGAAGAAATCTCAGAAAGGAAAAAAGATGCCACATACTTATCAACATCCATCCCAATGGATGTCCTTCCCAGTGCTCTGTAATTGTGTTTCTTTTTAATTGTGATAAAATAGACACATTTATCGTTTTTTAAATTTTTATTTATTTATTTTTAGAGAGAAGGGAAAAGAGGGAGAAGAAAGGGAGAGAAACATCAATGTGTGGTTGCCTCCCACATGTTCCCTAATGGGGACATAGCCTGCAACTTAGGCATGTGCCCTGGCTGGGAATTGAACCGGTATCCCTTTGGTTTGCAGGCTAGTGCTCAATCCACTGAGCCACACCAGCCAGGGCTATCTTTATTATTTTTACCATTTGTTAATATACAGTTCAGTGACATACAGTGTTATGAAACTACCACACTTTCATACCCAAAACATTTTCATCACCCCCAACAAAAACTCTGTACCTATCAAACACTAACTGCTCTCTCCCTCTCCTCCCAGCCCTTGGGAACCACGATTCTACCTTGTGTAGCTTTGAAATTGCCTATTCTAGATATCCCATGTAAGTGTCATCATGTATGTATCCTTCTGACTTATCTGACTGAGCACAGTTTTTCAGGGTTCATCCAGGTGTAGCATGTGTCAGAACTTCACGCCTTTTTGTGGCCAAACATTCCATATACACTGTTCACCTATTCATCTGTTGACATTAGATTGTTTTCACCTTTTTGCCGTTGTGAAAAATGCTGCTGTGAACATTGGTGTGCAAGTATCTGTTCAAGTCCCTGCTTTTGATTACTTTGGACATAGTCTAGTAGAATTGCTGGGCCACAGGGAGTTCTGTATCTAACTTGTAAAGAAACTGCCAAACAGCTCATAATTGTGTTTTGATGGGAGCGCTCAGCATCAGATAGCTTTCTTGGGTAGGGATAGTTGGCACCTTTGAGCTAGGAGTAGAGATGAATAATTGCAGCAGCTTGTCAGCAGGCCAAAGGACCAGAGAAAAGCAGGGCCGAACCTCAGGCATCCTGCCGACAGGCCACCCCAGACACCTTCCTTGTCAGGGTGGATGTCACACGGAGAGAAACCAGAGAGTCACTTCACAAGCAGTGTTGCTCACACTGCCGTCCCTCAACCAGGTGGGCACAGCACAGCTGGCCATCGCCCAGGACGGGGGAGTGGCTTCCTCAGACAGCGCTCTGTGTCAATGGCATTCATTTATATAGTTTTAAAATTATAAAATACACAAAGAGTGCATAAGTTAAGATTAAATAATAAAATGCCGCCAAATCTACCACTCAGGTTAAGAAACAGAACGTGACCAAGCTGCTTGAGAGTCTCTCTTCCTAAGCACATTTTCATTCTCCATCGCACAGTCCAGTCTACCGTTTCTTTCCTTTCCCGTTTACCACATACATGTATAAGCCTACATAATATATTGTCCAATGTTGCATGTGTTTTTGAAGCTCCCATAAGTAAAATCATCTGGTATGTATTTTTTGGTGACTTGCTTTTTTCATGCATCATTATATTTTTGAGACTCATTCATACTGAAATACGTAGCTGTAGATCATTAATTTGTACCGCTGTGTTGTGGGTTCCATTTTATACATATCCTTAATTAATTTATCTATTCTATTGAAGATGGACCACTTTGGTTATTTCCTACGAGTTTATTCTAATCAGGGTTTTTATCCTCGTGGTTATTGGCACTAAATGATCTTCATTGTCTGTCTTCCCACATGTGTAGGCTGTCTCCAGACTGGGACCATGAGGCCAGGTACCATGTCCCTTTTCCTTTATCAGATTAGTAAACGTTGGGTGGTCCTACACCATCACCCACACTTTGTTCTGAGCACCAGCTCTCTCTGACCCAGCAGCAAAATGTCTACACATGACCCCACGCTCCCATCAGAGCTGAGTGGGCCACAGGCCGATGCAAGAGTCACACAGGGCCAATCAGATGATCTCTTGAGAATTTTAAACTGGTGTCAGAAGAGAAACTAGTGTCTGTTTCTTTGTGGTTGGCTGGGTAAAAGTGGAAATTTTGGAGCTTGAGTCTGCTGTTTCCTACCCTGTACATGGTGAAAAGGGGGTGGGGCAGGCAAGGGTATAAATGAGGACTGAGAGGATGGATAAATTTAAAGGGGGAGAGGGGTAGTTGGGCCAAAAGCCCTAAAGCCATCCAGCCCTTTGCAGAATACTGGCCCTCAGGTCCTATGAGATTCCCCTGTTGAGCTCCTATAATAAATTGACCTTTTTTGGTTTAAATTTGTTTCAGTTGTTTTCTATGACTTGCAGTCAAAGACTTTATCTATTCAATTTGCTTCTTCCCAGCCATTCAAAGGCACTGCAGAGCTAGCTCTCCAGAGACCCCTATTAACCTGACAATGTTAAGTATTCTCCCAGCATAAAGATAGGAAATTCTTCACTTCCAGAAGTGCTTGCATCCAGAGAGCTAAACAATGAGGTGGATTTTCAGTTGAGATTTTTAGCTGCTGTGCTAGTTGTATGTCACCAGGGTATAAAATATCTATACTAATTAGTTCTTAGAAATGACTGACTGAATTTGCTCTTAGCTTCCCCCCATAATAAAGATATCCACACCCACCCTGCCCCCCCAATTATTCTCAGGTTGGAAGGTACCCATGAATAAATGAATTTTACAGATAATCCTCAAACCTAATCTAAACTCTTGGCCAATAGCTTCCTCCATGCTTTTTACCAGGTGTTGATAGGAAACAAGTGGACTGTGAGAAGCTGAGTTTGTCTCCTTTATTTTCCTCACACACCTTCAGTAGTGATGCTAATGAACAATGACACTGGAAAAAACAGAGGTGGCAGGAGGACAAAGAGAAGACACAAAGGCTTGGATGGTTAAAGCACTAGAGAGACAGGCATCGTCTTGAAGTTGGAGGTCTGGGGAACACTATTGCTGAAGGTGGAGAAGAGAAACAACAGGAGGTGGGGGGAGTGGAGCCTGGTCAGGCCTGGCTACCCAGCACCCCCGCCCCACCCCCCTGATCCACACACGCCTCCCCAGCTTGGATCACTGCATTTACAGGACAACACACTTCCTTCCAGGTACTTGAGATCCTGAAGGTGTGGCTATCATTAAATGGAAGTGAGGCAGGCTCTCCTCCTAAATTTGGTTTTGTGTAAATTTTTTATCAGTCTGTGCAGCCCCTGAAAGCATCAGAGTTTTCGTTCCAGCCCTCTGCCTGGTGGTGAGGCCAGGCCGCACCCCATCTCACTTTGGAGGCAGCCATCGGCTTTGATGTGTAATTTGAGGCAAGCTCTCTTCTGCCTCTCTTTTCTTTTTTCATCAGAAACCACTGTATAGCCACAAAGGACAGAGCTGGCTGCTCAGCAGCGCCATCTTAGAAAGGGGTGGGGAAGGGTTCAGTTGCTTAAACCTCAGCCAACTGAATCAGATAATCCTTTGTTGTGATATTTCAAATGTAGCATTTCAAACTTGCTCACAGAAACGGTTAGGTATTCACTGCCCAGACCTTGCATTTGGCAGCTAATACCAGAACATACGACCGCGAGCAGCGGCAGAGCATGGCGCTTCATTATTCACGGAGACGCTGCTGGGCGCTTTGGTTTGAGCGTTTGATGAAGAGAAAACGGACTCTGAACTTATTTTCCTTTTTGTGGAATCCTGACTCAGCACTTCTGGTTTCAAAGGAAGCTGTATAAAAAGACCAACGGACACCCCACAAAATGAGACCACCTCAAAATCAAGTTCACTGGCTAACTGGGATTTAGCTCGAGTTGTATTTTGAAAAGAATAAACCAGAAACAAGTCTCTGCTGCATGGTGCCCACTTCGATCTCAACAGTTCTGAAGTCCAGATGCAAGCTGTCACTGGGGCATCTCTGGAGAGAGCGTGGGAAGTTAAAAGTCAGTGTTTTTGATTAATTAATAATCATCCTCAGCTGTGTTGGCAAATGATAAAAACAAATTGTCTGCCTTTAAAGTAAGGGTGGAAGATGTGTGCTTCCCCAGAACCGGGGGGAAGGAGGAAGAGCCCTGTTTTGGCCTAGTCTGCCCTTGACTGGTCTGCTGGTGGCTGAACAGAAATGACGCTGTGTGTCTCTTACCCTACAAACTCATGACTAAGCCGCAGCGTGAGCAGCCAGGGAGGAAGGTAAAGGAAGCCAGTGTCTAAGGACTGCACCCAAATTTTCTTCTAGAACAACCCAGCTGAGCATTTGCAGGATAACTGTTGCTCCTTGTCTGTCATTGTGAAAGTCATAGAAGTGTGAGTCAGCGGGTTCCAGCTGAGTGAGTGTGTGAGTGTGTACTGGGATGGGGTGAAGTTTTATTAGTAGTTTAGAGGAAGAATGCACAGACCCCTCTCCTTTTTAAACCTACCACCTAAAAGCAAAGCCATGACTCAAGTCATTCTTTCTTGAAGGCCCCACCACTGCAGCTGGGTGCCCGCTTTCTCCCACCCGAGCCTGGAGTTCTGTAGCCATGCTTCTCCGTACAGGACTTACTACAGTCACTCGTCTCTCCTCCAGTGTGGTGATCTCTTCTCTTCCGGCAGCACCCGGTACAGCTTACTTGCTGGAAGAGGCATACAACACGGGAAGGTGGAACCGATGGGCGGGTCTGCTGCTGGATGCTCTGTTCTTTCTGTGGCTCTACGGTTCTATCTTCCCCAGTGACTGTGACATTTTTGTCTTCCTTTCTCTCAGAACTGTGATGCAGGCGCTGATTAATTTTTGCCTGTTCTACTCTCATGGTCTGCAAGGAATCCCCATCTCCTACCTGCTTCTACTTGAATCTACACACTCAGCCCCCTTGATTCTATACTGTTCCAGCCCTGCAATTTTCCGCGGCCCTTCATTCCTCAGCAAATAACCTGAAAACATTACTCCCAACACTTCAAGGCCCTTCACACTGTGGGCGCAGAATAAGGTTTCCATCCTAACTTATACTACCCAAGGTGTCAAATATCCAACAAACTGCTTCTCTAAAAATTCACTCTTGACTTCCTGCTTCCATCCCTAAGGGAAAGCCCCTCTCAGCTTTCAGAGTTCAGGTCAAATGCCACTTTCTCCATGCAGTTTTGTCACGTATGGATGTGATTTTCCTTCTCTTTATCCAGCCTTCTGCTCCAAGTCCACTCCACTCTGCATTAGAGTCTTCATGTGCTGGTCTAATCTCCAGATCAGGAGAACCAGCTGAGGGCAGGAAGGCCAAGTTCACCTTTGCCTCTGAGTCCGCAGGACAGTGCTAGGAGCCAAGCAATCCCACCTGCTGCTGAATTACATTCAGAGGGAACCAGTGGCCAGGTTCTCCTCCTGCTGGGAGTCTGCAGTCTAAGGCTGACAGGCACCAGGATGACATGGAAAACCTGCCACTCCAAAACAATTAAAGATTCACCTGTATTATTTTTTCTACTGCTGCATAACAAATCGCCACCAATTTAGTGGCTTAAAACAATGACCATTTATCATTTCACAGTTCTGTAAATCAGAAGCCCAGTGCAGCACACCTGGGTTCTCTGCTCAGGGTAACAAAAAAGGTGTTGGCCCTACTGGGTTCTTGTCTGGGGGCCCTGGGGAAACCATCCACTTTTAGCTCTTGTTGGTGGTAGAATTTAGTTCCCTGTGGACACAGGACTGAGGTCCTATTCTGATTAGGTCAGGCCCACTGGGATAACAACTTTCCTAAGTTCATGATATAATCATGGGAGTAAAATCCATCTGTAGGAAAAGGGAAAAAACTGCAAAGAGTAAAACCCACCTATAGGAAAGGGGAAAAAACTGCAAAGAGAAAATCAAACTGAATTTCGTGTGCATGGGATCCCACACACACGAGAGTCAGGGACCCTGCACACACCAGAGGTTCAAAGACAGGAAGGGAAACTGAGTGTACACGACATTCTGAGCTCGGGTTGGGGTGAGGTACCTGGGGGCTTCAGAAGGTCCTCACAGAGAGAGCATTGTTTAGTCATTGGTTTGCCCTGCTGTACAGATAGGTCAGAAAAGGTTATCTCTGGCATCTCTTCTTATGAGCAAGGCTTCCAATTCAAATTCCTCTAGACAGTTAAGAGTGGGGAGGGGGAGGTACAGAAGTTTCTCTTGAGCCCACAGGGTCTCTGTTGCCTTTAGCTCAAAATAATCCATATACCACTAAGGTATGTCCTGGGGTGGCTTGTTCTGAGTCTCCACACATTATGTTCATAAGGTTTGCACAGGACAAGAAGGTACGCACAGGACAAAAAAATCAGAGCCTGCATCGCCACGTTTGTATTTGTAAACTATATGCACACACACTTGTGAACACATAAAGTATCAGTCATGCTTATTACTGTAACTACTAGTAATAGTAAAGTTTAATATCCTTCATTTGTAGATAAAAACAGGTATAAATAGAAGTTAAAATATTTTCTTCTCATATTTCATTGGGTCACCTGTGTACACCATAGGTCCACAGCAAAAGGCCTCAGAAGTCTAGCTCTGCGAACTTTCTAAATAAACTGAAAAAGCTATCCAAGATACTTGTTATGAGTAACACTATACATACAGTCCTAAAATCACACAGTCAGAAATAGAAGGTTGACACACTTTGGCTGATACAAACTAAAGCTCAGGTTCTATAGAAACAGTTCTTCAAAAATAGAGATTGAAAACATTTCATCCCATGAGGCAAAACTCGTTATCTTTTCTCTTTACCTTGGTCAGGACTTATTTATATATCGAAAAGCTCCCCGAGTATTAAATGTGTTCTCAGCTCTATATTAGGTAATGTGGGTGGATGCAAAAGATCTTTGAATACCAATGCCCACCTTGAGTTTAGCTGCATTTGCATCCTTCCTGCACCTTGGGTGAGATGCACCCATGGGTGGGCTTTAACCACTTGCACCTGAAAAGGAATTGGGCACCAGGATTGGGCCTGCATTTCCTTTCTGAGACTTGAGAAGATGCCAAGAGACCTGGCTCCCACCTTTTCTCAACCAGCTGTTTGGGCCCTCAAGCTCGGCTGACAAAGCAGCAGCAGAGAGACAGCAAGAGGAGGTCAGGCTGGAGAAATGCGCTGCTGAGCCCAGGCGGGAGGGGGAGCTCAGGGTGTTAATCACTTTCACTCTGCTGCTGCTGCTGCTGCTGCTGCTGCTGCTGCTGCTGCTGCTGCTGCTGCTGCTGCTGGGCTGCAGGCCCCCGTGCTGTAGCCGGGAGGGTCAGTGTAGCAAACCAGCAGGAAATAGAATGGTCAGCAGAAATGGTTAGAAAGAAACCTGTTCTTTCTCAGACACGAGCTTTATTTCCACCCTGGCCCGCAGCTTCAAAGGGCAGCTGCCTCACAGGGAGAGTGTTTGACCAAATCTGGTTTGCATGTTTGAGATAAGGCCATTCTTGATCTCTCAAACTGAGTCCTAGAAGGCCCCATTCCCACCAGCCTTGACGACCCTTTCTCCCCTCCTCCTCCGGCAATCCGGGATGTTCCGGCTGTCCATCCGGGTGGACTCCTGAGGAGGGAGGCGGCCCGGGAAACCCCGGACCTGTCTACTACTTGGACAATTTTGGAAACCTTTGCATAAGAACAAACTGTACAAGCCTACATGTGTGAGGCTGAGGGAAGAAAAAGGGAAGAGCGTTTTCTGCTTATGACTGGCACCGTTATTCATCGGCTTGGGTGTTTCAGCTGAGTTTTGTGGATTAAGAGGCCAAGTCATGTCAGCACTAGAAACCTCTCTGGTCTCAGTCATATGTGCCACCCCACCTTTTCCCCGCAGCCCATACCATTCCTTTAAGAGAACCCTCCCTGTTTCACACTTTCGGAGTGAAGCTGTTCTGAGTGGTGTCTTGGGTCACCAGCAGCTCCCACTACCCAGCAGAAGCTGAGAAGAGGTCTGGGTGCTCCTCTGTGTCCTCCACCTTCTGACCTGGCCTCGCTCCCTGAGCTGGGCAGGAGGCAGGACTCACTGTGAGAGCTGCGCTCTGTGCCGGGTGGTGGTGGAGCATCCACGCTGCCCAATGGTTCAGGAAAGGAGTGTTGGTCACACAAAAGCCATGGGCGGCTGTGCGATGTGGGAGACAGTGAGTGCCATGTTCCCACACTGTCAGCCATGATGACACTTAAAAATGGCTGGTGGGCGGAGGAAAGTGAAAGAAAAAGAATAGGAGGAACAGAAACCAAAGTGAGACATATAGTGAGATCAGGCAACAGCAATGGCCAACTCATGAACACAGGCCAGGGACGGGACAGGCCTGGGAGAGACTCAGGGAGAGGCAGGTGAATGAGCCTGTGGGAGGGAAAGAGAAATCAGACTAGGAAAACACAAGGTGACACAAAGAGGAGACACGATCATCTGTCGGAGGAAATGGCAGGTATTCTGCCAACACTAATACACTAATGGAGAGTATTAGAGGCCAGATCCAAGAACACCCCTGGGTGCAGCACCTTCAAAGCCCCAGATACAGGACAAGTCCTCCCCTGACAGTGAAATCAGTGTCTCTGCTTGCTCAAGGCCTAACTACATTAGGCAGAAAGATCCTGGAAGATGCCTGGGAGGAAAGAAGGTGGTCGTAAGCCAAGGGCAAAGACCAAGAAGATACATGTATGCAGTCACTGCCCTTCCATGAGCTCATCCTCACGCAGACCTGCTCCAGGCCCTGTGGCTGATGCAAAGAAAAGAAGCCATAGCTTCTTGCCTCAGGAGATCACCACCCAGAAGAAGGGACAGGAGGTTCACACACAAAGCAATAAATAGCAGCGATATTGTTGTTATTGCTCAGGTGAACATGGTAAGAGAATGCTGGTTGAAAGAATGAGTGAATAAAATAATAAAAGAAATGAAATGCAGAGAAGCTTTCTTGACAACGTCCCCTTGTGGGGGAAAAATGCAGGAATTTAACAGTGATTTTGGTTGAATTGGATGCAAAATTTTAAGCTGGGCCAATAAGGTTACCTGGGCTTGACTACAGCATACTACAGGGTGCGTAACTGCCCAATCCAGCCTTCCAGCGAGTTGAGTCTGCCTGGACCTGATACTCAACGTCTTTTTTTTTTCCTTAAACTGGTGCCCCTTGGAGTCATGTTTAGCACTAAAAGGCAACAAGGAAAGATCGGGGAGGTGGCACTAAAGGAGGCCAGCCTGCTAGCATAGGAGCAAGGCTTGCTGTAGTCTGAGGCACATGTTGGAAGACAATCTGAGATCAAAGTTCAGATGAATAACTGGCGTTGGAAGGAGGCCAGGAAGGGAAACAGGCCGGTTGTATACATGTGAGTCAAAGAGCCAAGGGCACCAGCGTGCAGTTGAGAAAAATGGAGAGTGAAGGAGATAATAATTACAACAACTAACATTTATTGACTGCCAACTGCGTGCCAGGTGCTGTCTGAGCACTTTACATACACTAGTTTACTTAATCCTCACTACCACTCTATTTAATATTTATTATTACCATTTGTATTTTATACATGAGGAAACTCAGACACAGAGATCAAGCAATTACACAGCAGAGGCTGGCCCAGCCCGGGACTCTAGTTAAATTCTACACCATTCTCTGAAGCCAGGGAAAACTCAACGTCTCTGTTTCTTCATGCCTTGCTTTGTTATTAAGCTACATTAACTTTAATTTCTGTAAACATTAACCTGCAACCCATTTATAGAGACATTATAAATGATAAAGCCTTTGTGAAGAGACTGGCTGTGTTGTCATTCTGAGAGTATTAGCATTATGGCTGCAGCCTTTTTTTCCCAGAAACACCACATGCTGCTCCCTTTCTTATGCAATACCACGGGGCCTCAAAAAATTTACGGAGGCTCATCAAGTACAGAACCCTCCTCTGTGATCTCAACAGACAATGCCAAGGGACTCTTGTCTCAAGAAAAGAAAGCTCTCTTTCTGGTACCCCTTTACAATGCTTACAGGGTAGGGGGAATGGAACTCTTCTGTCCTATAAGAAGGTTCCCCACGGAGAAGGGTAGCTAGGTTCTCGTCCTTCCCAGAGCCTCTCACACAGACCAAACCAGAGGACCAAGCCATCTCAGACATCAGGTTTGGAGCCTGAGAAGTAGCAGATAGAGAAATAGATAGCAAATACATCTGTTTTCACAAGAGCCTGTTGTTCTCTGTACTAACTGCTATAAAAATGACATGAAACTAGCCACACATTGGTTTTGGTTCTCGTGACTAAATCAAGGAATGGCATGATGGTGCTGTGTCATTAGAAATGAAACCAGTTCTTATACAAGAGAATAGGGTCGACATTTTAATAACCTGAACGATTTCATAGAAAAATCAGAGCTGAAACTTCAACACCCCAGCCCTGAACACCTGCTGCTCAAGTTTGGTTCTGAACCAGTGAAACTTCTTGTGATGAAGACACGCAATGGGCCCCGACTTGCCCAGCGTGCATGGTGGCAGGGAAGTCCTTCTGCCTGCTGTCCTGCCAGGTGGGAATGTCAGCTCAGCCTTGGCTTTGTTGGGACTCACTGTACTTGTCACTTTCAGAAGACACACAAAGTACTTCAAATTTGATCTTTACTTTTTCAACTAGGTAACTTTATATATTTTAGTATAAACAAATGACATATGTAGGTATATGAATTTGACCTTCCCTGAAATATTGTCACCCACATATCTTCAGGTAAAAAAAAAGTGAGACTTGAAGAGAGGTTGACTTACTTAGCAGGCAGAGTGAGGTTCTGAACAAAGATTGTCTTTTTCTATACCTGCATCATTCCAATTTGGCCTTTATCACCATAATAATGATGTTAATGTAGCAAACATATATAGGTTGCCTCCCCAGGATCTGTCTTCTTCTTCTCCTGCCACAGAACCCACACTTTCCCTTGAGGGAACACCCGCTCCGGCTTCTGCCCCTTTGTCTAACAGGTGGATACATATCCAGCTTCCAGAGGGCGCCCTGCTATGTTTAAGCCAATCAGAATACCCATCGCCTGGACATGGTGATTGGCTCAGGAGTGGGCTTATGGCCAGATTCAGGGCAATGAGGTCTAAGGAAATGTTTGCTACAACTTCTGGGAAAATGATTCCTCAGTCCTCTGTTGGGTTACCAGAGGGGAAAATCCCTCTTTTCCTGAATGGTGTACTGGAGAATACAAAGTCCAGAATTCCCTCAGCCTTCGTGTTGCCAAGAGACGTGCCAGCCTGAGGATGAAGGCAGCCCACAGAAGAGGCAGTGCTGTGAATGAAACAGACACAAAGCTAGCATGCGGAGGAGTGTACCGATTCTAGATTGTGCTCTGGAGTTTTCATGCTGCGAGACAATGCAGTCCCTTTGTTGGCTTAAGCCAGTATGAGTGCAATCTGTCCTGTGAGAATTCTCAACCCGTGTAAACCATAGGATATCACTCCCAGTAGCACCTGATTGTTGCTTTGGGTTCTCAGTCAACAGCACAAAATGCATTTGACCAAAATGACCAATCCTTCAAAATTAATCAGCATTTCTGGAGCACACCCATCTCTGGTACCCAACTTTGTAGGGAGGACTCCTATTTTTCTGTTCCTACGGCCTGGCTCCTTCACTTTTCTGCTCCGTGTTGAATCAGTCCAGGCCCACCTCCTTCCAAGTTCCTCCACAGGGACAAGAGACAGCTGCACTCTGCCAGGGAAACCAGCACAGGGTGGGCAGCCAGCTGCAGATCTGGGGCATCAGCACTGTCAAGAAAAGTGTGTCAAGAAAAGATTTTGCCACCATGTATTTTTAACATAGTGTAAAATCAGGTGGGAGAAGGGTCTTTGAACAGCTAGCTATATAAATCATCATGTCACCAGTTCCCTTTCAGGATGTGGAATCCCAAGAAATTTTGGCACCCCTCTGAGGATCTTCATTTGCTAATGGTTGACTTTCATGGACGTTCCCAGACTTGCCATCAAAGATTATAAAGTCCCATGGGCCCGAAAATCTGTGATAACTGGTTTTTGCAATTCTACTCAATCTCAGTTTCTCTTAAAAAATACTGTCATTTCCACTTCTGATCAATATGACTAAGCACAGAGTAGAAACTCAGGCTAAATAGTTAAAAGAATCCTGTAACTAACTACCCTGTGCAGAGAAAGAAAGCATAAGCAAGCGCTGATGGGGTTAGAGCGTGAGGGGGGGCTCTTCCTCTCCCTTTCCCTCACACCCCATTTATCAGCAAGACTTGCCATTTCCATACATGTTGTGACTGATTCATCCATTTCTCTCCATTGCTACGATGATTGTGTAATTCATTCATTCAACAAATGTACATTGAAGGCGTGTTGTGGTCCAGGCATAGCTCTGGTGGCTGGGAGGACAAGGCTGACTGTGACACATACACCACACATTCCAGCGACTCTTCCTGCTTTGGCCACTTGTTAGAGCCTTCTCACCAACTGCCCCCTGCTTTCTCTTTTGCTCTTTCCTTCTGGTCTCCTCATAGTAGCCTAAAGGATTTTTTTTTAAACAGTAAACAATTTTTATATTTAGAGTTGGCCAGCTGGACTCAGTTCAGATGATCCCAATTCTGTTGGCAACACCTGAAGCATCATAGTCAGGACTAGTCAAACTTATGCCTTCTTCTCTCCCTCAGGCCTGAGCAGGGGCGTTGACCTTGGCCTTGTCAGTGTCATAGAGCCTCTTCGCAGCCTGTGTGAGCTGGTGCTTGTTGGCCTTGACACCCACAATGAACACAAGTGTATTGCTGTCTTCTGTCTTCTTCATGGCGGACTCCGAAGTCAGGGGAACTCAGTGACGGCACAGTGGTCAGGCTTGTTTCTCCGGGGGGCGCTCTTCCGAGGACGTTTGGGCTGCCTTCGGAGCCGCAGCGTCTTCACCGGCTGAGGGAAGGGGGCTGTGGACACCTGTCAGCACCCCTTTTGTTTGTCTTCAAAGCCTTTGCTTTGGCTTTGGGAGGGGCAGGGAGCCTCTTTTTTGCTTACAGTGCCATCTTTGTGAAAAGGCCTAAAGGATCTTTTAAAAATATCAATACTTCCCTGTTTAAAACCCTCCAAGGGCTTCCCATGCTCCTGAATTAAAATACCATGGCCTCCTAGGTCCTGCTAGGTGGCTGCCTGCCTCACCTCAGGCCTCTTCTCACGTCTCAGGTTTGCTCCTCAGTCACACTGGCCACCTTACAGACCCTCAAGTATATTGAGGCTTTTTCTCTCTTCAGAGCTTTCAATCAGCTCTGATTTCCTCCAAAAATAGTGGCTCTCAAACCTTTTTTGACAATAATCCCCAGTCAGAAATGCATTTTATATCACGAGCCAGTAAACACATCAACCTACACACAAAGGTAACACTAGTGTGCTCCTTCCAGTGTTTTTTATACCTCTTTTTTTTTTTTTTTTGAAGTTAGTCAAGGCCTAGCGAACCTGCATTTTGAAAACATTTCTCCCTCTGCTCTTTAAATGAATGAATCTCTCTTCAACTTTCAACCTGTAAGTGAGCCACTCACAGGGGGTTTCTCTGGCCCAATTTAAACTAGGCTCCTGATTTAGGTGCCTTCATCTGAGTCCACTGTCACTTCCCTTCACAGCCCTTATCAGTTATAAATACATGTTTTCCCCATGAGACTTGCTCACTGTCTCGCACATCACACGGCTGGCTCCTGAAGGCAGGGACTCGGTCTGCTCTGCTCCCCAGTGCACATCAGCCTCTGGTTCGGTGATCAGCATCGGAGTAGAATACACATAAACATTCATTGACTGACTGACTAAGTGATGCTGAGGTTTGGGTTTTAAAGTAAACCTATCCAATGCAAGGAACCCGGGCTGCTTGGAGAAATGGCTGGTTGCGGGGCGAGGTCAGGAAATTCACACCTAGTGCCAGAAAGTAAAGAAATGCTCAAAGACCAAAGGCTGGGCATATCAAAGGGACACAGGAGCCAACCTGAAAGAGCTTCCAACATGCAACGCTGGAACAATTGGAGCAATAAAATAAATAACCTACTATCAGATTATAACCAAAGCATTAAATAAATATCCATGAGAGTCCATGCTGATACAAATAAATGATTGTCTAGAAAATACAAGCGGGAGAAGAGAGAAATCTTCCTCACAGAGGAATTTCAAATAACTTATGTAGATACTACCCTCCAGGAAGTGGAGCTTAATTCTCTGCACCCGACCTCCCCCCACTGTGGAGAGAAACTGGTAAGAATAAGAAAGTAAGACGAGGCCCGGGTGGCTTTGGTAAGGTGGAGTCATTATTGCCCACTGGAATATAAGCTCCCTAAAGGCAGCAACCTTGCCCATCTTTTCATTATATCCCTAAAACCTATCCTGGAACATAGCAAATGTTCAAAAATGTGTGATGAATCGATGAGTGACTGTACAAATGCACAAGGTCCTACTGGAACGCCACCTGAACTCCAGAACCACTGGGTCTCCCAGCAGCTTACTGGATTTGCATTTTTGCACACGGTGATGATGATGTTTGAATCATCTGAGGTCTTTGGAAAGCATTGGCTTTGAATGGCCCTAATGTTCATCCGCCGACATTGAAGTCATACTAGGACAGAAGCTTCGTTCCTTGAAGCATTTCTTGATGTTATTAATGGGCAGGTCTGCTGACAAGCAGGAGTGAATGGCATCTGCCCCCACCCCACCCCCAGTTACACCCAGCAGGGTTCATAGCACTGCGGAATGGATAGTCAGAGAAGCTTCAAGCTTTCCCTATCATCTCGACATGACCTCCAGAGTGTAAGGAGATAGTCAGAGGGCACTGGGTTTCCCTGTAGGCATCTACTGACACTCCTCCTTACTGCTCCTGAACGGTCAATATACTCCCTTGCAAAGGGAACCAAAATTTTGCCACTCTGCAGCTGCTTTCTGGGGATAGTGATTTTAAGCTTTTTACTAAGGAACATGACTTAGAGAAAACCTCTGACCCTCACCCCTCTCCTGCCCAAGAATCTCAGACCGAAAAACCTGCTTCTGGAAGGGGAGCTTAGGTTGTTCACCTTGGCCTAATCTGAATTAAGTATGGAAATGGGAGGGCCTCAGGCAGGGGCCTGTTAAGTAGACACCTGTGTGCCATTGCTTCTGAGTTGCTTGGCAAGAATTTTCCTGTCTTGTCTGTTCTGCTCTTCCCCAACTACCTGTAAAATGGCCCATTCCTACTGCTTCCCCTCCTCCTTTTCTCCTTTGTCCAAAATGTCATATATAACCAAAGTTGCCTCACTGTCTTTGCAATTTTCAGGCTTATGTGAATTCCCCATGCATATGTATTCAAATATGACTTTCTCCTGTTAATCTGTCCAGGAGAATTTGATTATTAACCCAGCTAGAAGGACTTAGAAAAAGTATTAATTTTGTTTTAGCACCTACGCTCGCATATAATCTTGTTTGTGAAACAAATTCAAATTTTGGCAAAATCATACCCGATAATGTACCTATTAACAAAAATAGGGTAGACTATGTGTATTAATATGTGCTATGAATATGAGATAACCTCCAACACATACAAAATGAAGAGGGAATTACA
The DNA here is from genome assembly GCA_004027475.1 of Anoura caudifer. NCBI lineage: Eukaryota > Metazoa > Chordata > Mammalia > Chiroptera > Phyllostomidae > Anoura > Anoura caudifer. The sequence continues at coordinate 181,051 of PVKU01001288.1, forward strand.
GAACAGCAGACAGTGTGGCACTACGCTGTGCACATCACACAGGCCCGTACGTGCCCAGCTGCTCTCCGAAATACACACAGAGGCTTGTGAACAGAGAGAGTTCCACGGAGGATGCACAGGAGGGAGGAGACTTCCACTGTACACTCTTATCACCTTTTAAATTTTGTACATTTACAATGTATTTGAAACTAAAAAGTTAAAATGACTTTTAAAAATGGTTACAGAGGAAGAAAAGTTTACAATAACCTCTTTTTCCAATTTTCCCTTGGACTCCCTTCAGGGTTTTTGCTTTCTGCAAGATCTGCAACAGGCAGGCGATTCCACCTGTCAAGACCTTGCTCTTCACAGCATTGTCCAATGAGGCTTGACGGGAGTACATGATGGGATTGGAACAGAAAGGGAGCAACTCATCATGGTTTATATATTCTAAACTAGGAATCAAATTTGTTAAATAAATGTTATATTTATTTTGTAAATAGCATTTGTATTACATTGTAGTTTTGTTAAAAAGCACTACTTTGTTGCATGTAAACATTTAAAAATTATCTCTGACCCTAACTGGTGTGGCTCAGTGGGTTCAGTGTCATTCTGCAGCCTGTAAGGTTGTAAGTTCAATTCCCCATCAGGACCCATGCCTGGGTGCGGGCCAGCTCCCCAGCTGGGGGTGTGCAAGAGGCAACTGATTAATGTTTCTCTCTCGCATGGATGTTTCTCTCCCTTTCTCTCTCCCTCCCTTCCCCTCTCTCTAAAAATAAATAAATAAAATCTTTTTTTAAAAGAATGATCTCCAGACCATTAATAATGAATCATAGTAATACCCTAAAAACATCTGTAGAAAAGATTTCTCAAGTTCCTTTGAATTAACACACAATAGATTTGGATTTGGCAGTTAAACACCGGAGACCTTAAGTAAATAACCAATCAATTCACTATAAATATTTTAAGGTCACATTCTGCTTTTAAGCAATTTTTTGCCTTCTTACATTCCAAAGCAATATGGTTTCAAATTTCAAAGATAATTCCTTAGTTCTGAGGGAATTAATGCTTGAGCTACACACAAGCATTTTGAGTTACGTAAAACTAGAATGCATTTGCAAGAAGGTGTATCAGTCACATTTCAGCTCAATTTTTCTTGCATAGATTTCACTACAAAGTTGTGCCAAATGTTAAACATTTACATTCAGCCCTGGCTGGTGGGGCTCAGTGGATTGAGTGCTGGCCTGTGCACCAAAGGGTTGCCAGTTCGATTCCCAATCAGGTCACTGGGCCAGATCCCTGGTAGCAGGCGCAGGAGAGGCAACCACACATTGATGTTTCTCCCCCTCTTTCTCCCTCCCTTCCCCATTCTCTAAAAATAAATAAATACAATCTTTAAAAAAAAAAAAACATTTACATTCAGCTGCATTAAAACAACAAAAAGGCTTCACAGAAGTGAAGACAAAAAACCAAGATCAGCAGCTACAGCATCCTCTGGGTGTTTGGTGTAAATGCAGAATTTCAGGCCCAGTCCCACCTTCTCATGACAAATCTGCATTTAAACAAGAATCCAGGTGGTGATTCCTATGCCTGTAAAAAGTTTCAGAAGCTTCTCAGCTAAGAAACCTTAGCTATCTTCAAATTCAGGATATACCACTTAGTGAGCACTACGTATAAGCCTTAGTAATAAAAACAATGTGACCCTTTTGGAGACCAACCAGAGACACACTTATTGGAAAAGACTGTAATCCATGTTCCTACCTTGCGCCTCTTATGAAACATCCTTCCTCTTTTCCATCCCTCCACTTCTTCCTGGACCATCTGTTACAGAACAGGGCCAGGGTAGGTACGATATACTATTACCAAAAGGACCCCCCACTAGGTTTGCATTGTCCGCCGCCAGAGGAAAGACATCTCTCAATGCCAGAGATATGTGAAAAGGAAAGGAAATGTTTATTTAAAGCTATACAGACTTAAAGTAGTGACTCAATGTCTTCATTAAAATATTAAAGTCTTTTAGGATACCCACAGACGCACACAGTCCTTCCGTCTCCCCCTCCCCTAATCTGGGGTACCGTATCTCAGGAAAAGAAGTAGAAGTCCGTGATTCAGGCTCCCAGCACCATCAGCTGTGTCACCGGCCAGGATCTCCAGTTAATCCAAAGCCATGTGGCACCTTCTCATGGCCCACTAGTAAAAGTTCTTTCACTTCTTTTCTTCTAGGCAAAGTCTCTCCTGCTTCCTAAGCTATGTGGCAAAAGGGAGCACCCCAAAGCCACGTGGTTCTCTCCTCCACCAAAGCTGCAGGGATCCCCACTCTGGCCAAAGCCATGTGGTTCTCTCCTCCATGGCTGCCGTGTCTGGGTTTAAATCCCCACACCAACCTCCCTCTGCACCCCCATTTCTGACTCCTCCTACAATTAGTTACACCTTCCAGCATTCCCGTATTATTCCAAGTTTACTGGGCTGCCATCGTGAGTCTGGGCAAGTGTGGCTCCATGTTACGGATGTCATGAAGCCAATCTTCTCCAAGCTCTCACACAGGTGCTGTAACCAGGCCAGGGGGGGCTGCCCCCCAGTTGCGTCTTGGATGGAAGTCCCTTCCATCCCCCTGGCTGAAAGCATGGCCACAGCTATTTAACATATCTGTGCAACCAGTTAAAGGTTACAGATATGTTAAATGACCATGCCAGGGGTTAGCTGCAAAGCTGTTGCTGTACAAAACAGCCCTGCATGTTCCTGCTCCATGTGTCCCTTCCCCCGACTCACACCTGTGGGGGAAGGAGTGAGGACATCCTATATATCTTTCTAATATTTCCTGGACACCTTGAGCTCTGGACCCCATTCCAAATCCCTATTTGGGGCCCCCCTCTTAGCTGAACCCTGTTACACATCTACTCCTCCTCCCGCAGGACCATCAGATCTTGCTCCACTGGTTCCTTCCCTTTCACCAATGAACATGCAGAGCTCTCCCTTATGCATAAACAGGCGCACACACACTTTTTTCTCTCCACTATGCTAGTGACTCCACTACAATGTCTCTTTTTCCTGAATTTTCCTAAATTTCTCAACAGTAGTTTGCATGCAATCTGACAGCTATTGCCCAAATCAGCTCTCTTGAAGGTCTCCAGTGTATAACTGCCAAATCCAAAGATCTGGTCCCTGTAACCTCCCTAGACTCCCATAGTTGATGAATTCTTTCTTTAGCGCTGCTGTCTCCGGCATTTGCTCTTCTTCCTCTCTTTGTCCCCAGACACGGGCATTCCCCCCTGCTTAGCCCAAGGTCTTTTCTTTGTACTGAGGAAGCTAAAATAATAGTAATAGTAATAGTAATAAATAGTAATAGTAATAATAATAATACTTTTCCCCCCACCTTCTAAGTTCTTTTGGCTGGGCTAATAATTAAATTAATAGAAACAGAGTAACAGAAGAAAATAAAGTCTGTAATATATGCACATAGGAAATTCACATAAGCATGAAAATCCAAAGACAATGACGCAACACTGGGTATATGCAACACTTTTGGATGAAGGAAAAGGGGGAGGGACCAGGGTGTTGTATTTCAGAAGTGAGAATGGGTGATGTAGTTGAAGAAGAGGGGAAGGAAAATTCTTGCTAAGCAACTCAAAAACAATGGGACACAGTAGATATCTAGCTAACAGGCACTGGCCTGCAGCCCTTATTTACCATATTTAATTCAAATTAGGCTAAGATCTCCTTCCAGAAGCAGGTTTTTCTGTCTGAATCTCTTGGACAGAAAAGAGGGGAGAGTCAAAGTTTCTTTCTGAGTCTTTTGTTTCTTAATAACCAGTTTAAAATCAGTATCCCAGAGGGCAGCTTCAGGGTGGTTCCTCTCGGGTCCCTTCACTACGCTCCACTTCTGCTCTCCCCTCCCCCACCTTCTCCTCTTCCAAAGCTCACCTCCATGCAGAAAACTGCCCAAGCAGTATCTTCAGTGCTAGCCTCTCTGGCGCTCCAGCAGTCTTATATTATTTTCCTTTATTTAATGTTCAGTGAGAGCCTGAGACAGGCCATCACATTGTGCTTGGCCTTAGCAAACAGAGCGGGCCGGATCCATCCCTGCCTTGCGAAACTGACAGCCTACTGGCTAACAGGGAACACTTAATGCAAGTGAGGTGGATCCTGAGGAAAAGGACAGAGTGAACTAGGGGAGGGCAGAATTGAATCTAACACAGGACGTAGGGTTTCCAGATAAAATTCAAGACATCCAGTTAAAGTTGAATTTCAGATCTATAAGAAATTCTTTTTAGTATAAGTATGCCCCCAATACTGCATAGAATATACTTATACTAAAAAAATTATCTTCTTTATCAGAAATTCAACTTTAACTGGGAGTCTTTTATTTTTATCTCCTATATCTGGCAGATAGGAAAGTCCTGAGAAGCAGAAAGGATGAGTAGGAATTAGCAAGCAAAATAGGGTTGCAGGAGAGGGGAGAATTTGGGGAGACAGAGTAGTAGAGGCAGGGTTATTTAATGAGAGCTTCACGATTCTGGGAATTTGAAAGAGGCGTAGTAGAGGTGGATGATAAAGAAGAGGAAGAATATTGGGGAATAAACTGGGTGGAGGGGCATCCCAACTGGAAACCATTTAAACATTTTGAGCAGAGTTAAAAATGGACCTCAAATGATTCTGGTAACAATTCCAATGTGGAGAGGTGATTGTGATACAGGGTGCAGCCAGGAAGAGGGGAGGGGGGCAAAAGTAGGGATTTGTAATGGGGCCCAGAACTGAGGGTGTCTAGGAAATATTAGAGGGACATATAAGATGTCCTCACCCCTTTCCCCACAGGTATGAGCTGGGGGAAGGGATACATGGAGCAGGGACATGCAGAGCTGCTAATCCATGGCATGGTCATTTAACATATCTATAGCCTTTGGCTGGTGGCTTGGATGTGTTAAATAGCTGTGGCCATGCTCTGAGCCAGGGGGATGGAAAGGACTCCCCCCAAGATGTGACTGGGGGAGGAACCCCAAGTTACAGCACCTGCGTGGGAGCTTGGAGAAGATTGGCTCCAGAACATGGGGCCACACCTGCCCACACTCATGATGGCAGCCCAGTAAACTTGGAATAATATGGGAATGCTGGCAGGTGCAACTGATTGTAGGAGGGGTTGGAAATGGGGGTACAGAGGAGGATTGGCTTGGGGATTTAAACTGAGACGCATCAGCCATTAAAGGGAGATCCATGCGGTTTCACCAGAGTCAGGACCCCCACAGCCCTGTGAGGGAGAATCACGATGTGGCTTTAGCAGAGAATTGCCACTTGGCTTTGCCCGAGTGGCGACCCCTCCCAGCAACTTAGGTGAAGAGGGAGCCACGTGGCTTTGGCAGAGTGGAGACCCTCTCGCAGCTTTGCCAGAGAAGAGATTCCACACAGTTTCACCAGAGTGCAGACCCCTGCAGCTTTGGTGAAGAGGGAGAGCCACGTGGCCTTGGCAGAGTGGAGACCCCTTCCCCACAGCTTTGGTAGAAGAGGACCACGTGGCTTTGGGGTGCTCCCTTTGGCTGCATGGCCTGGGGAGCAAGAGAGACTTTACCTGGAAGACAGGGGATGGAAAGGACTCTTGCCAGTAGGCCATGAGAAGGTGCCACATGGCTTTGGATTAATTAGAGATCCTGCCTGGATGATGACACAGCTGACAGTGTCAGGAGCCTGGATCCTGGATGTCTGCTTCTTTTCCTGAGTTACGGTACCCTGAATTAGGGCAGAGGGAGACAGGAAGCACTGTGGGTGGCTGTGGGTAGCCTAAAGGACTTTGATATTTTAATGAAGACGTTAGGCCACTACTTTAAGTCTGTATAGCAATAAATAAACATTTCCTTTCCTTTTCACAAATCTCAGGCTATGAGAGACATCTTTCCATAAGGTGGTGGACATAAACGAACCTTTGGCCCCTGTGGCCTTCTGTGTTCTGTAACAATTGCACACACCACCACCAAGCAGTCCTCCGGAGGTGAACAGTTCAGTCCCGCAGACTGCCCTCCCACCCAGCCCACTTCAGATGCCAGTTGTAAATCCAGAATGTTACCTATGCTTCTGACCCACTAGCTACAAATCAGGAGTTCCCACAAAGCCCTCCTCCTTGGGTTCAATTAATTTGTTGGAGCAGCTCACAGAACTCAGGAAAACATTTTACTTACTAGATTACCAGTTTATTGTAAAGGGATGTAACTCAGCAACAACCAGATGGGAGAGATGCATGGGGCAAGGTGTGTGGGAAGGGGCACCACTCCATGAAATCACTCACCCAGAAGCTCTCTGAACCCCCTCCTTTTGGTCTATTACTGAGGCTGCAATTGAGGGATGACTGATTAAATCACTGGCCATTGGTGACTGATTCAATCTCCAGCCTCCCCTCCCCAGAGGTGGGTGGGGTGGGGTGGGGTGGGGGATGGGAAAGTTCAACCCTTTAATCACATGGTTGGCTCTCCAGGCAACCAGCCCCCTTCCTTAAGTGCTTTCCAAAAGTCAACTCATTCACATAACAAAAGACACCTTGGTTGCTCTCATCCCTAAGAAATTCCAAGGGTTTAAGCAGTTCTGTGCCTGGAAGAGGGCAAAGATACATATATTTCTTATTATATATAAATCACAATATCATAGGATCTGAGCTTAAGTTTTGATCTCTCTGGCTGCCAGATGGAGAAAGGAACGGAAGAGGCAGGAGTGGATGTAGGCGCTTCATCTCTGAGCTACTGTAGCAAAGCAAGAGATGTTAGCCTCCTGGACTCAACCTGTTCTAAACCGCCCCATGTGGTGCTGCACAGTCCTCATCTCAAAAGGCAGCTCTGAACATGTGCTCTAACTACTAAGAAGACTCGGTGGCTCTTACTGCACACCAGATAAAATCTCATCTCCTTCACTGGGTACTCAAGGCTTTCTAGCATCTCGTCAGAACAGAGTACGGCCTTCCTGCCTTATCCTTTCCTCTCTCTGGCAGTAACTTACGTTCCAGCATCATTTTCTCTGAGCTCTTGTCCATGTGGCTCTATCTGGCTCACTGTCACTCACTTTCTTCTCTCTTTTCCCAATTTCTTGAAGAATTCCCCTTTCTTCAAACTCTAGTTCAGAAGGCTCTTCAAATTCACTTTTCCAAGCCTATTCAGAAGTTCACAGAAACATACACATTCAACAGATATCTAAGAAGGTCCTGTTATGTGCCCGGCACTGTGAGCAGTAAGGGGGAAAGAGAAGACAGTCTCCGGCCTCTCATGGAGCTTATGTTCTACTGAGACAAGAGTACGTCAAGGCCACTGCAGGACATGGGTAACAGTGTGGACTCTGAGCTAGTGGTGTTGCTAGTGAAGTTACTTAATAGTCCTGTGCCTGCTTTCCCTGGGGGATGGTATGTCAGGAACTGCCTTGGATAGCTCTGAAACTAAATGAGTGTAAGACTGTACAAGGGCTTGGGCCTGGGAATGAAAAAAATATTGGGTGGCCAGAAAGCCAAGTTTAGACCAGGTGGCCAGAAGGAATGCCAGATAAGCCGACTGCAAGAATGCCACCATCCCTTCACTTCTGCTAAACAAACAAACAAACAAACAAACAAACAAAAAACCCTGCAGAAATTTATCGCCCTTCAACTATTTACTTTTCCTACCCTGGCATGGAAAATTCTAAAAGCCTGTCCTTGCTTGCAAGCCCGAGTTGTTCCCAGCTGATACAAGCAGCCAAGCAGAGCCAGCCCCAGCCAGTTCAGAGGGCCTTCCTTTGCTCTGTGCTGTCTCCCTTGAGTTCGAGCATAAGCTTAATAAAACCTGTCTGGAAATTGCTCTGGAGTTTCCTCTTGATTTCTGTCTTGGGAAAGCAAGAAACCCAGCACTGGTAGCATTTCATGGCGCCTCAGGTGGGCCCCCTTGCATTGCTACAGCAGAGAGACAAAATGGGGAGAAGACAAGGTGGGCTCATTGTGTCTGAGGAACAGCACCCGAACCTCTGACTCAGCATCAGTGCCACCAACTGGTGAGCCCGCCGCCAACCCTCCTGGCTCCTGTCCAGGCAGATTTTGTTCTCTGTCACATCCTGTGTGTCTATCTTGCCCTTGTGTCCCTGAAAGTGGGTTCGAGTCCCATTGCAGTTATACTGGCCCAGAAGGGCTGACCAGCAGGCAGATGGATTGCTTCCCTCTGTCCCGCTCTAAGCATCTGGGGTTAAGGCCCCTGAAACTGTGTTTGAGTCCCTGTCCAGACATTGTTTTGTGTTTGGTAAGTCTCTCGGAGGAACTTTGCTGCAATTTTGTGGGCATGGGCGGAGCAGTTAAAAGCCCGTAGGGCGCTAGCCACTTCAAGAGTCCCATGAAAGGATAAGTCAGTCATAAAATGGGGTAGACTGGCATTAGCACCCCCCCTTTCTGCCTAACTGAAGCAAATGCCTGTGCAACGAGGGACACTGTAAAACCAATCAGTCACCACCCCTTCCCCACGGCAAACTCAATTTAGGTCTTCAGCTTTCTGAAAGATCTCTGTCCCATCATCCGACTAGTCTTTATCGATCTTCCTCCCACCTGTCCTTTCTCCTTTGTGCCAGCCTGGCTACTTGTTGGGTATTTTTCTTTACTTCTTCCCAGTATTTCTCCCATCTTCTCTCTTAGACTTGGGGCCCCAAAGTCTGGGACCTTTCTGTCAACTCTTCTCAGACCTGTGCCCCTGTGAATTCTCATTGTTCTGTGAGTTCAAGTTCCCCTCAGCCTGGACTCAAAATATCTGGCTTAACCAGGAAGATCTTTGTCTTCTCTCTGTCTGCCTCATTAGGGATGTGAATCCCTGTCAGTATACACAGATGAGAGGCGGATTACAGGGTAGCCAAACTTGGACCTGGTACGAGGTCAGGAAAAATTGGGCATTGCCTACAAAGTCCTTGGTTCCCTAGTTGTCCTCACTCTGACTCTCCCCACCCTCCCTTCCCTCTCCTGTCTAGCTCTTGTTAGCTGTCTTCTGGGTTGGTCTGATTGGGACCACGAGTGCTCCTATTTCCTTAATGACCGTGCTACCTAGCTGTCAGCCCCTAGGTGGCTGGCTCCTACCATGGGAAACACTCCCAGTGGTGTCCCAGGAGATTCTGGCCTAGGGTGCATCTTCACTAATTGGAACCAATTTAAGGGTACCATCTAAAAAGGAAGATTTAGTTTTTTTCTGTAATGAGTCCTGGCCCCAATGTTCTCCCGGGGACCAAGAGGAATGGCCTGAGAATGGTCCTTTAAATTTTAATACCATTCTCCAGCTGGACTTCTTTCTGTACACGCCCCAGCAAATGGTTGGAAATTCCCTATGTTCAGGCTTCTATGAAACTGTACTAGGACCCAAAGCTCTGAGATTCTTGCTCTGTCTGCGTGGCCTCTTTCTCAAAAAAACACCTGACCTCAGGCCTGCCCTCTTTGACCCAATTTCTTTGGCCTCCTCCTAATTTGCCTCCAGGGGCCCTCTTCAACCCAGTGCCTACAGTTCACCCTGTCCCATTTGCTGAGTGTCCCCCATACCTCTATGCACCTAACATCTCTGCCCTCTCAGCTCCAAATACTTCCCCTACCCCAGCTCCATTCACCACTAGAACTGGACTTAGTGGGCTTCCTGCGGGAAGGGGGACTCCTCCTTCCTTCCTTCCCTCCTCCTCCTCCTCCTGGAGACAATCCCTCTACTCCTGCAAAAGCCTGTTTCCTCGGGAGAAGTTGCTGATGGAAGCAGGGAATCACTTCATGTTCCTTTTCCCTTCACCAACACAAGCCAATGTAAGGAAATATTTGGAAACTTCTCAGAGGACCCCGATAGGTTTGGGGATCAGTTTGTTAAGCTTAATTTAACTTTTACCCTGACTTGGCAAGCTGCCCCAGTGGCTCTAACCCACTGCTGCACCCTGCGTGAGAAGGTCTAGGAGTGAGCAGATGGCCTAGTGGTCACTTGCCCCCAACAGGACGTGATCAGGGTGTGGGCAGGTGGTTCCAGATCCAAATCCTTCATAGGACTACAGGGATCACCCTGGTAGGGCTAAGATAGAGCATTTTATTACCTTTGTATCAGATGGCATGACGAGGGGCCGAGTTAAGCCAGTAAATTAAGATAAAGTTAAGGTAATCACCAAAGAGGAAGAGGAAAATCTCAGTCTGTGGCAATCCCATGTCCAGTTGATGGTCATGCAAGGCTTCCAGCCCATTCTGGACAAGGAAGACCCAGCCCATCCTGCTCTTTAGATTAGGAAGTGAGAATTTTATTTCTCCCAAGTATAGGGACAGCATCCTTATTCAACAGGAGGTAGGTACAGAAGAAGAGACTTCCAACCCTAATCCCTTAAGAATAAGTAGAATAAGCTTTCTTTTTTGTGGTAACTTGGAGGAGGCTGGGTGCTTCAGGATGCAAACTTTCTACCTTTTATGAGAAGCATATGGCCACAAAAGTTGCTGCAGACACTCTGGGTGAAGAGTGGAAGGATTACATGGTTCGAATAGTGGTGGCAACAGCAATCAAGGTTTCCCCATAAAGCAGAGTGTCTGTCTGCTGCTGCTGAATAAGGGGCATTCCTGTTACAGACCACAGCAGACTGGAGAGAGAAAGCTCAAATATGTTTGAGGTTGCTTTGTGAATGCCAATCTCAGTGTTCTCAACTTGGTCATTGTAAAAAAAAAAGGAAGGGGGACAAAGATATTACTGGTCTCATTGATACTACTGTGCCTCATCACCTGGGATCCAAAAGAACTAGCAGAATCTGCAAACTTTTCAATCTCTCTAAAGAAGATGATGTCTGCTAACATGTTGTAAGAAATCTAGGGCAAAGAAACCAAGATCAAGTGTCTTGTTATTCCATGGGTCCTGCAACACAAATATCAGTGTATTGCTCTGAAGAAACAAAGTACTAAAAAAAGAGGCCACAGGATATGCTAAGCTCTTGTCTAAGAGAATAAAGGATGCCAAAGAAAAACACCAGGAACCAATTGCCAAAACACAGAGGCTGTCCTGTGTGAGAGCTTCCACATCTAAGTCTGATGCAGTCACAATGAGATTTTCTAAAAATAACAAATACATAAGATCAGATGCCCAAAAATAAAAATAAGAAGTATGAAGTCTTTCAGGTGAAATAATGAGACAGTATAAGGATTTGGGTCTGGGAATGGAAACATACTAACTAGGTGGTCAGAAAGCCAAGTTAAGACCAGGCAAATAGAAGGAACACCAGATAAGCCGTTTACAAGAACGCTACCACCCCTCCATTCCCTGCCCCCCCACCCCAAGTGCAGAATTTTATCTTCCTTCTAACTGCTACTGCATTTTACCATGTATACTGCAGATTTTTTAAAATTATATTTTATTGATTATGCTATTACAGTTGTCCCATTTCTCCCCCATCATTCCCCTCCACCCTTCACACCCCCTCCCACCCACATTCCCCCTTTTACTTCATGTCCACGTTTCATAAGTTCTTTAGCTTCTACTTTTCCCACACTATTCTTGCCCTCCCCCTGTCTATTTTCTACCCACCATCAATGCTACTTATTCTCTGCACCTTTTCTCCCTCTCTCCTCCTCCCACTTCTCTGTTGCAAACCCTCCATGTGATCTCCATTTCTGTGTTCCTGCTCCTGGTCTAGCTGTTTGCTTAGTTTGCTTTTGTTTTAGGTGTGGTTGTTAATATCTGTGAGTTTGCTGTCTTTTTACTGTCCTATTTTTTATCTGCTTTTTTTTAGATAAGTCCCTTTAACATTTCATATAATAAGGGCTCGTTGATGATGAACTCCTTTAACTTGACCTTATCTGAGAAGCACTTTATCTGCCCTTTCATTCTAAATGAAAGCTTTGCTGGATAAAGTAATCTTAGATGTAGGTCCTTGACTTTCATGACTTGGAATACTTCTTTCCAGCTCCTTCTTGCCTGCAAGGTCTCTTTTGAGAAATCAGCTGACAGTCTGATGGGAACTCCTTTGTAGGTGACTCTGCCTTATTCCTTGCTGTTTCTAGAATTCTCTCCTTCATTTTAATCTTGGCTAATGTAATTATGATGTGCCTTGGTGTGTTCCTCCTTGGGTCCACCTTCTTTGGGACTCTCTGAGCTTCCTGGACTTCCTGGAAGTCTATTTCCTTTGCCAGATTGGGGAAGTTCTCCTTTATTATTTGTTCAAATAAGCTTTCCACTTGTTGCTCTTCCTCTTCCCCTTCTGGTACCCTTATAATTCAGATGTTGGGACGTTTAAAGATGTCCTGGAGGTTCCTAAGCCTCTCCTCATTTTTTTTGAATTCTTGTTTCTTCATTCTTTTCTGTTTGTGTGTTTCTTTCTTCCTTCTGGTCCACTCCATTGATTTGAGTCCCAGTTTTCCTCCCATCACTATTGGTTCCCTGTGCGTTTTTCTTCATTTCACTTATTGTAGCCTCCATTTGTTCCTCTAATTTGCGACCAAAATCAGCCAATTCTGTGAGCTTCCTAATCACCAGAACTTTGAACTGTGCTTCTGATAGGTTGGCTACCAGTGCTATGAGCTCTGCATCTGATAGGCTGACTACCTCCTGTTCACTCAGATGAATTAGCTCCTGGGCTCCGGTCTGTTCTCCCTTTTGAGCCATCCTTGGTTTTGGGTTTTTTGTTTTTGTCTGGTCGCGGCTGTTACATAGTGAGGGGTGGAGCCTTTGGCTTTCACCAGGGTGGGGCGGCCCAGTCGCTGGGTTCTGATGCTGGATGTCAGGGCGGGGTCTGAGAGGGAACAATGGCAATTGCTCCACGCTCTTTCGTGGATTCCAGTCCCTTCGGCCTCTTTCCCCTATCAAATTGGGCCCTTCTGGTGCTGATTTCCATGTGGGTGGGTCTCCCCAATGAACTCCCCTGTGAGGCTGGGACTCCCTCCCAGAACCTCAGCCCCCACAAGTATTTTCAATGGGTGCCTTTAGGCTTCACTTCCCAGTGCTGGGGCCCTTCATCCTGCAGTCTGTCTTGCTGCCCGTTTTCACCTGGTTTATCTGTGCATGAATGTGTCTGCGGTCAGCCACCTTGTACGCCCTACTTGGCCTCCTTGCATTCGGCAAAGTCACCACCTGTGCACCTGGAGTGACTGCACACCCGGGACCACCACTGGCTTATCCCACCACGATCTGACTCCGCCCGGACTCCGCCAGCCACTGACTCTGCCCCTCTTACCGGTCTGGGTGAATCGTTGTTGCCGGATGCCCACACAATTCAATTTTCTCTCTGTCCTGGTTGAGTTTTCTTTTTTTGGTTCTATATTTTTGTTGTCCTTAATCTTGGTTGAGAGAGGAGGCACAGTGTGTCCAGCTACGCCTCCATCTTGGCTGGAAGTCTAATGCATACTTTTTTGCCCAAATTTTTGAGGGAAAGATTAAGGATGGACATTATACATGGGCAGTGCTAATTACATATCTATATAAATGTTTTTAGTTCTTTTATTTATGCTTATGCATTAAAAGTGTAACTCTAGAAAGCAATAATGATATCTATATGGAAAATAATGCCCTGGAATACAATAATGAGTTTTGCTTTTAAATATAAATAAAATTTGAACTAAAAAATTAAAATGAAAGATTTTCCTGAAAGTTTGAGCCAAAAACATGGGTGTGCATTATACATGGGACTGCAGCATACACAGCAAAACATGGTAGTTTTTAACTACCCTGCCACAGAAAATTCCACAAGCCCACCTCTTCCAAAGCCTGCCTCTTCTTGTAAGCTCGCTTTGTCGACAGCTTACAGAAGCAGCCAAGCAGAGCCAGTCAAATCAGAGGGCCTTTCTTACCTCTGTGCTGTCTCCCTTGTGCTTGAGCACAAGCTTAACAGATCTGTTTGGAAATTTCTCTAGGGTGTCCTCTCAATTTCAATCTTGGGAACCCAAGGACCTTAACACCTATAACAAGTGAATACTTGAAAACCACTTAGAACAGTGCCTGGGACATTGTAAACATTCAGTGACTGTTAACTATATACCCATATAGTGCAGAGTCCCTGGAGGGAGAATGATTCTGGCACATTCAAGGGACAGTATGGGCAGTGAGGCTGGTGTGGGCATAATAAATCAGAGAAGGTAGAGGGTGTTGAGGTCAGAAGCAGGAAGCAGCTGGAGCAGAAACTGGGAAGGATTTTAGACCTATTTGGGGTTGGATGGAAAGACACACTGGAATGTTCTGAAAAAAGAACAGCCATGGTGCCATTTGTGTTTTAAGGATGCTGTATTTTGAAGAAAAGACTGAAGGAGAACAAAAATGGAAGCTGGGAGACCAGATGAGAGGCTACTATAGTAGTTCACGTGAGACCATGGTTGCTGAGACTAAGTGGTTGTTTACCACTAGGTGAAAGTGGTAAGAAGTAAATGTATTCAGGGTATAGTTTAAGGTAGAATCATTAGGATTTGCTGGTGGACTAAATATGGATGTGGAAAGGAAAGAGGAATTAAAGATAACTAGGTTAGAAATTAAAAGGTAGAATTTAAGATAGGAAAGAGTGGGAGAGGTATGGATTTGAACAGAAAGTCAAGTTCTGCTTTGACCAAATAAAGTTTGGACTAAGATAGATGCCAAGCAGGTGGTTGGGTGAAAGTCTGCAGCTCAGGGGAGAAGTTAACATTGGAGATAACACATGGACCATGTTAAAAGCCATGGAATGAGCATACATACTGAGTGTAGGTAGAGTAAAGGACCAAAGCCTGAGCCCTGGGAGAGTTCAACACTTAGGAGTCAAGAAGAGAACAATCACCGGAAACTGAGAAAGGGGTTGAGGCAGGAGGAAAACCATGAGGGTGTGGTCTCTGGAGATGAAAGTGCTTCATGAATGAAGGTGTGACCAACTGTTCAACGTTTCTGAGAGGTCCCGCAAAATACCATGTAGTTAGCTCAAAGTCAATCACTCTCTCAGCTCCATTTTCTCATGGTGCTTTATTTGAACCTTTCTCATGGTGATTTTCAACTCTTACACTGTCTAGTTACTTTTGTCTTCTCTCCTCTTATAGAGGTTCCTGAAGATCAGAGAATGTGGGTTCCTCTCAGAACATCACTGCCCCATTTGCTCAGCAAATGTTTGAATAGATGAATCATGTACAATGCTATAAAACCTGGGAGAACACACCTAACACAATTAGTGATTACAGCCAGTTGGACTGAGATGTCCTGAATGTTTCCCTTTAATGCTAAAGTGCAGGGTTTGTTCTGCCTGTAATGAACAATATCCACCTTACATCTCAGATTATTGCTAATTACAATCTATCTGGCATTTCTATGTTTTACTCTGTTTCATGCATGGTACAGTCCAAAACTAACTTTTTACCTGATTTGCATTTATATATATTCCCCCACTCCCAACCTGGCCATCCTTCACCTAAAGCTGCTCCAGTTGAAAACTCCAGATGGCACCAGTAACTTTTTAATCACACTTGCGTATCAGCATCATTATGGCTAAGCTGACATTCCATATTACATGGTAATTAATTTCAAAACCATGACAAAAGGAGCTATAAAATACAGGTACTCGACCAAATTCATAGGGGAGGTGTGATTGAGATTCCATACCCAGGAAAAAGGCAGGGCGTGTTGTTTTTCCCTGGGACTGCATAAAATGGATTGGATATAGTTAAATAAGTCAGAGTTACTGTCTCCGGAAAAGAAAGTTAAAAGCCAACAGTTTTGAGTAACAAGAATATCAGCATCCAAGTTACAAATGTAAGCTTTCAGCAACATAACTCATTATTTGGAAAATGTGCACTAGACAACAGAAAAAGACAAAGTAATCACATCCAAAACAAGTGCACCATCTGCCTAGAGATCAGAAGTGCCTGCTATGGGCGCCAGCACCACAGAAAGCCACCCATCTGCACAGCCAGCCTCTTCTGCTTGGCTCAGGTACTCTGTCTGGGGCTCCTGGGGATTATTTCCCTCAAATGGCACGTTTCGGCTTCCTGGCTCTTTGGGCTAGCTTATTTATGGTGGATCCCTGAGAACAAGTATTCACATTTGATTGCTATCTATTCTCATATCTAAGGACTGAGAAGGGGTTTTCTCCAATCCACTGGCCACTTGCCTTAGTTTTTATATTTAGATAGATGTTTTGTAAGAACCTATGGTTCCCAGTCCTTTCCCTAAATCTTACTCTGAATGTGCTCTTGTCAAATTACAGCACTGCTGAGCAGCCAGATTATCCATCCAAAACTGGCATTCTGAATTCTAAACTATTGCAGACCCTGCACGTAGCTTGGGGATTGTATTCGATACTCACTCACTACACACTTGATGAATGAATTTCACGAGTGACACTGACAAGATGAGACAGATCTGGAGAAAGGCGTGAATGGGCTACATATAATTTGTTTGGAGTCAGAAGCTTGAGAGCTTCTTTCAAATAGAGTTGTCAGAAAAGGAGGGATTATGCCTTATGCTATACACTCTAGGTCATTAGGATCTAATGGTTTAATGTAGTATTTCCAAAACTACAGTGCAATTTGATGTGGTACTAGGGAGAAAACATTCCTATAATCAAGAAAGCTTGGGAAATGCTGGATCAAGTATGTTTCAATTTAACTTTAGAACTTCTCAAAGCCTTTAACATGGCAATGTGCTCTGGACTCTGAAAGGGGGATATACTACACAGCTTTTGCCAAACTTTTATTCAGCTGATATTTAGTACAGTCTACTATGTGCTAGGCACAGTGCTAGGCCACAGGAATACAACACTGAGCCAAACAGATCTGCTCTCCGCTCCTAAGGAGTTTATGTTCGGTGCGAGCACCCAATACCACACAAATATTTATTATAAACACAGTAAATGATATAAATGATAAGTTCTCCAGCATTTTCCAAGCGTTAACATGAAAGAGATACCCCTTCCACTCTAAATATAAAAGACCGAAACTCAAACAGTTCTCTTGAAGCTTTTCATGAACATAGTTCTCATTGTCTACCTTAGTCTGAAGAAACTTGCTCATTGGTCTAATAGATTTCCCTTGCTAAAAATGCATTACATTTTCAGAAGCAAAGTCCAGAGGCAAAAGCAAGACAAACCACTCATTTATGAAAAGGTCAGGAGTAATAAATACCTCCAGATGCTTGACGAGAATAGCTCCAACTGCAGGGGCTGCTGAAATTACAGTGAAGTTGAAACATAAGGTATGTATTGCGGTCTATGCTGCCCCTAAAATGAATATGGACTGACGCAAGGATCTGATCCACAGTGGTTCCTACTGAAAGTAGCAGATTTGAGTAAGCAAGTCTTCATCAGCAATGCAAACTTGAACCAACTGCACTTGGTATATTGATCTCTAAATGACAAGGTTCTTATTTTTATAGATATGGTATTTTTAACAGAAAAATACAATGATGTTAAAGTATCATTAAACACTCTTAATTTTTTCTTTTTTATGCACATCTGCAAAGCACCAACTAAGTGCTAGACATGCCACAAAGAATCAGAGAAAACAGAGGAAACGGTCTGGCTGTGTTTTATTTACCCTTATGATGAGGGGGGTGGGGTGGGGGGGGTAGCAGGGAAACTAGAGGGAAAGCCAAATTAATCGCCTTCAGAAGAAACCAACTGGTATGTCAAAGCATGCTGCCATTTCCAATCTTCAGATTTGTCTTCATCTCACTGGTCAATCCAGAATATTATCAGTTGACAAAAATAAAGTGTTTAAAGACCTAAATACTTAATGAACCTCCTGCTGACCTAAAATTGAGTCCTGTTTCACTATACAGTTACTACACAGGGTGGGGCAAAAGTGGGTGTACAGGTTGTTCGTATGGAAAATAACAGTTAGTAACACAAGAATAAACTGTTTCAAATACTCAACTGTAAACCTACTTTTGCCCCACCCTGTGCTATATGCCTACTGGATTCCACAATATTACATTTGCTAATTAAGTGTGAAGAATCAAATTCATGATTAATGTTTGAGAGAATTTAAAGGATTCTTTTGTCCGATAGTTATACTGTAAGTAAAATTCCGTAATTACAAAGTGTCATTTAATCCCAAATTGTCTGAAAAAAGGCACATCTTTCTTCTCTCCTTCCCAACACCCCATGGGTCATCCTTAACATTTTCAGACCAGATGATTGTATTTAGAAAACATTTAAGGGGATCTAAGAACTCAAAACAGGTAAGTATTTTGACTGAGTCCATCCTAGCGATTAACTGTGAATGGGACTGACTATTGAAGGGGACTGCAGTTCTACCCCCCTAACGCTGCCTTTTGGGATGTTGACTTTGAGCTGGTTACTAAGAAACAAGTCTCAGAAACACCCTTTGATCGTCCCCTCTTTCCTGCCTGAAAGATTCAGGTAGAAAAACCTGCCTTGGGAAGGGAACCTTAGCATAATCACCTCAAGCATTAGACAGGAAGGATCCAAGCAGGGGCCTGTTTACTAGATGCCCCACCGTGTTGCCTAGTTTCTGCGTGGCCAAGCAAAAGTCTGCCTGCCAAGTACCTACCTCAACTACCTGTCCATTACCTTCTGCCTTCCAAACCTCAGACCCGAACCCCGCCCTTTCTTCTTCGTCCCAAGTGAC
The DNA here is from genome assembly GCA_004027475.1 of Anoura caudifer. NCBI lineage: Eukaryota > Metazoa > Chordata > Mammalia > Chiroptera > Phyllostomidae > Anoura > Anoura caudifer. Next base: position 199,523 of record PVKU01001288.1, read on the forward strand.
ATATATACCCAATTTTCCCTCACTCTTTGGCGTTTTCATGCTTATGTGAATTTCCTGTGCACACGTATTACAATTTTGGTTTTCTCCTGTTAACCAGTCTGTGTTCATTTGAATAGCCCAGCTAGCAAAACTTAGAAAGTGGAAGGAAAAGTATTACCTTTTTAGCCCCCATGCTATAAATATTGTCACACTTGATTTCTTCCCTTGTCATACCCCAAGATTCTACACTTCTGCTTCAGCTACATTGTCACATTTAACAGGAAACCCAACTTACCTCAGACCTAAATATCAATAGTATGATAAGTAAAAAGTGAGACTCATTTTTTGGCATGACCCACATAACCCTTTAAATTTTTTGAAAATTTAGAGAAAAATTTACCCCATATTGTAGCCTATAAAAAAACAAACATAGTCCAGAAAAATAACCATTAAAAGTTACTGTCACTGATACAGGGTGCAGCCAGGAGGGGGGCCCCCAAAATAGGGATTTGGACTGGGGCCCAGAACTCAGGGTGTCCAGGAAATATTAGAGGGACATATAAGACATCCTCACCCCTTCCCCCACAGGTATGAGTTGGGGGAAGGGATACATGGAGCAGGGACATGTAGAGCTGCTAATCCATGGCATGGTCATTTAACATATCTATAGCCTTTGGCTCGTGGTTTAGATGTGTTAAATAGCTGTGGCCATGCTCTGAGCCAGGGGAATGGAAAGGACTCCCCCCAAGACGTGACTGGGGGAAGAACCCCAAGTCACAGCGCCTGCGTGGGAGCTTGGAGAAGATTGGCTCCAGAACATGGGGACACACCTGCCCAGACTCATGATGGCACCCCCCAAAACTTGGAATATACAGGAATGCTGGCAGGTGTAACTGATTGTAGGAGGAGTCGGAAATGGGGTACAGAAGAGATTTGGCGCTGGGATTTAAACAGAGACACAGCAGCCATTGAGAGAATCCACCCGCTTTCACGAGAGTTAGGACCCTCACAGCCCTGTGAGGGAAAATCACCATGTGGCTTTAGCAGAGAATTGCCACGTGGCTTTGCCAGAGTGGGGACCCCTTCCCCACAGCTTTGGTAGAAGAAGGACCACGCGGCTTTGGGGTGCTCCCTTTGGCTGCATGGCCTGGGAACAAGAGAGACTTTGCCTAGAAGAAGGGTGAAAGAACTCTTGCCAGTAGGCCATGAGAAGGTGCCACATGGTTTTGGATTAATTAGAGATCCTGCCTGGACAACAACAGAGCTGAGGGTGTCAGGAGCCTGGATCCCGGACGTGTGCTTCTCTTCCTGAATTATGGTACCCTGAATTAGGGCAGAGGGAAATAGGAAGCCCTGTGGGTGTCTGTGGGTATCCTAAAGGACTTTGATATTTTAGTGAAGATGTTAAGTCACTACTTTAATTCTGTATAGCATTAAATAAACATTTCCTTTCCTTTTCACAAATCTCTGGCTTTGAGAGGCATCTTTCCGTAAGGCAGCAACATTAACGGACCTTCTGTTGCTCTGTAACATCACTCCATATCGAATCTTGTATATTGTTTTACCAATTCCTATCTAGTTTCCAGTGACTGGGACAGGGGGAAATAAACATAACAGGACTGGTCCATTCATGGGTTCTCTTCAGACTGACTGGAAGACATCTATGTATCACCATGCTGTAAAGACTGGTAGGTCAACTTTATCCAGCTGGGTCAGGTACTTCGGGTCCCTAGATAAATGAGGTGTTTATCAATTCAACTCTATCCACGGTTAGAACTAAGATCACCTAAAGGCAAAAGATTATGAAAGACAAGCAATTATTTACTTTATTTAGGCTAAACTTATTCCTGCCTGGTTAACAACGCCAATAATTTTAAAACACATTTTCACTTTCCCAGAGGGGTGGTCATTACCAAGGATGTGTTAAGCATACAAAGATCTGAGGCCATCTCCAACTCACTTTTCTGTTCTCTTTTTATCCCTCACATAGCTCCTCCCTCCCTCTCTCTCTCTCTCTCTCTCTCTCTCTCTCTCATCCTCATGGGAGGACAAACTTACTGATTTTAGAGAGAGGGAAGGGAAGGCGGGAGAAAGGGAAACATCGATGTGAGAGAGCAACACTGATTGGCTGCCTCTTGCGCGCACCCTGACCAGACGAACCCACAACCTAGCCAGACTTGTGCCCTGATCAGAAATTGAACCCATGACCCTTCAGTTTATGGGCCAACACTCCAATGAACTAAGTCACACTGACTAGGCTTTTTTTTTTTTTAATCCTCACCTGAGGATATATTTATTGATTCCAGAAAGAGAAGAAAGGATGGAGAGAGGAAAACATCGATGTGAAAGAAATATCCATCAGTTGCCTCCTGTAGGCACCCTGACTGGGGACTGAACCCACAAATTAAGTATGTGCCCTGACCAGGAATTGAACCCGTGAGCTTTGGTTTAAGGGATGATGCTCTAACCAAATGAGCAACACGAGCCGGGGCCATAGCTTTTATTTCTTAGAGAAACTTTTATGACTGGTATGAGACTAAGGAAATTTCAGTGAGTTCCCTAATAGGTTTATATAAATTTCATTTCCAACTTCTATAAATAAAGACAAACAGAAAATTTGTTTAATTTTTTAATAAACCATAAAATTTAAGTATTCAAATAAAAAGAAACAAAAATAGATATTTAAGCCAGCACTAATTTCTGGTTCTATCCTCCCTCTAGGTATCAAGAGGCCTGACTGACCCGGAACTACAGTAGTAGAGTTATGACACTGGTATAATAACAAACAAGTAAGTGAAAACAGGCAGCAGCCTGATAAAAACTTCCAAATCTGGCAGTAAAGATCATCGGAAGCTCATGTGAGCCCACTGCAGAAATCCTGTGAGGGTCTTATCTGCGGAAAAGTACTTCTTACTGCTCTCGCCACACTATCTTCTTCACAGCTTAGCGCTCCCTGGCATTTCGATCCTCTCGCTCACTGAAGCTCACTTCAGTCTGTCAAAACATCAAGGGGAAAATCCCCAAACTGAATAGACGGATAAACACTTTTAATGTGAACAATCATATTCAGATCAACCTCTTTTGAAAAAATACTAGTCCGTGGGTTTTTTATCCTTAAGTAACTCAAATATCATTTCTTCTGCCTGCACTAAAGTGGCACTTTTCACTGTATTGACATTAGCCAGTTACTGACCACTTGCTTGCAGTTTCTGCTGATCACGTAGGTGCCCCTTTTTCTATTTGATTGAGCCATACACCTTGCATTCCAGAATGTTTGACCTTTGATAAATTTTATCTCATTTTGTGAGCAAGTCTATTAATCACTGAAGGAAAAAAAGGAAGCAGTGAGCACCAGCAAGATCTCACTCCAATATTCACAATTTTTATAAGAAAAATATTTTTATTGTGCAATCTAACACTATTACTGTGTGATACTATGTCTTTTAGCATACCCCAATGGGCTGACATTCAATATGGACAGCAAGCTAGCTCAGAAGAAACAAAGCATAGTGCACAGATACTTTCGGCTGGTAGAATTCCAGCAGCGTAGTAATCAAATGCAGCAAAATTTTCCTCATATTGAATAAGAATCCAGTAACTTCTGAATATTTTTGGTAGGATTAAGGAAAAGCTACTGCAGTCAGATCTGTAGTCTTTAGACTTCTTTAGACTGGCTGCCAGGGACCACAGTGAAACATTAGACCTGAAACGGATGAAAGACACTAGCCAGGAAAGGGGAAAGGGGTCGGTTTTTCCGAAACTGTGAAATTACCCCATACAGATGCTGAGTGTGCTATGATCTGACAGGTTTACAGTGGTCAACGACAGCAAAGGTAAATGGTAACATTATTTGTACCTTCAGCATGTAAAGAACACATATTTAAAAATCGGCAGCTAGAAATTCTATGACAGCTCCTGAGACAAGTTATTCTATGCCCTACATTCATTCCATGCCAATGATGACTACTCTGAACGGTAACACATAAGAGTAAAAACAGTGATTTACTGTATGCGAGTCAGAAAGCACTGAAAAAGTGACAAAATTGATGCTATTAAATGACAAAACATATTTCGAAGCTTTATTTAAAAATCTCTCACTGTTCATTATCAAAGTTACAAGATTGTTTGCATACCAATAGACAGACTGTAAACACAGGAAATTTTCATTAAGGAAAGATGGGTTTACTGTAACTTGATCTTTTACAAAAATTGCTGCAAGTTATTGATAACAGAATTTCTCTTTTACTTTCTTAAGTCTAATTCTCTTGAAAATTAAACCAATGTTTCCACTCCCTCGAGCTAAAGTTCAACCATGGTCACCTTAGGAAATACCCCTGTTTATTTGTTAATCAGAAATACAAATTGAGTGGCACATATTTCCATTTTCTTCTTAGGCCAAAGGTTTCGGCTTCATTATATTTTACAAGAAAACAGCAGAGCTGCAGTGGTCCTGTGAAGTCTTTCATGTCGAAGCTGAGGTTTAATGACGGCAGTGGAGGGAAGCAGTGGTGATGCAAAGTAAGACCAGCCCGAGTGCCCTTATCAGACAGGGAATCTTTTTCCTGTTTGGCTCGAAGCGGTGTTTCTGGTCAGGCTGCCTCCACCGAACCTGACTGAAGCAGAAGGGTGACATGCTCTGGTAAATCCTGCTGAAAGGTGATTCCATTCAAGCCAACAGCCGATCCTTCAATCTGTTGGCTGTGGGATGATACTGATGTGAAGAAAATTATCCGGATAGCTCAGATGTTCACTCAGCCACTGCAGAGGTGTTTCCAACATCGGCTCAATTCCATGGATCAACACTTGGTTCTTTTTTTCCCCATCTATTCCAAGAAAAAAATCCAATAATAATCAATGTGACTCAAAACAGCTGAAGAAAAAATAATCTGCCTTTTGAGAATCCTTAGTGAATTAGATAGATTTTACAGCTTCAACAGGTTAAGCCTGGACTGTCTCCTAAGCAGGAAATGTGGACATGCATGGAGAAAGTTCAAATGTTGCACTATGTATCACCCAAAACAGAAACCTGAGGGTTACAATGAATTCTGACAAAAATTCTGTTGCTATATGTGAAAGTATTCATTCTTTCTTAATTACTGTGCTTACCTAGGATTGACGTTAATGAAACTACAGTGGAGAAAACAGCCCATTGTACCCACTGACCAAAATTTATTTTAGTTATACATTAAAAACTGTACTATATGGCTGGCAATTTGAAATGATGGGCCCATGAATTAGGTCAACACATATTTAAAATAAATAAAATAGATATGTGAGTAGAAATTATCAAGAATAAGATCTGTATTTAGGTAAATGTTTAATAAAACAGATGGGAGCTGTAGGTTAATTTTCAGTCAAGTTTTAGAGACGTTATTGAATAAGAGTTCAGGTTTTAATGAGAAGGAACTAAGAGTCTGACTCAGGGATTTCTGTTTCAGAGTCATGGAATCTGATTGATTTTTGTTAACACCCATTTGCTAATTAAAAGGGTGCTGCAATTCACACTTCTTTTAAATTCAAACTTTGTTACAAATTAAAGGTTAATTTTACATCTTTTACGATTTTGGTATGATGTGCTGACAATCTTTAATGTAAATAGAAGCACCAAAGAAAAGAAAGGAAAACCAAACTCCTCTTTTGGAGAAAAACAAAGAACCTTCAAGAAAAATGTGTCACTTCTTTAGCACAATTCTTGATTTGTCTCTTTTAGTCTCTTCAAAATACAACGTTTAAACCTCTCAGCTTCCTGGAGACAGAAGACAAAAAAGAAACAGAGAATTCCATGGAACCACACGAGAGGGAAATACCCTACTTTCCCCCTTTCGCTCCATTCGAATGACTTTCACATGCCTAGTGCTCTACTGCCTAGGCAAGGTGGGCTGGTGAACACGGTGGCAGCACCTGAAACCAGAGACCCTTTTAGAGAGATATTTAGACTTCCTGTTAGAGGCAGCACAGTCCTGGGACGTGACAGTCAACAGACTGACCGTAAGAAAGGACACAAAAACACGATGGAAAATCAGTTCCCCAAACAGCCAAACAAAGTTCCAAACCTCTGAATTACTGTGTCATAGTTTAAAGCCATTTTGGAAAAAAGACATCACCTCATAACACTACTAACCTAAACAATGCTTCCATTGCTTTGTACGCTGATCTTTGTTGCATCCATGCATGCTTTTTACACAGCTGTGACCGGGCCTAATACAATGCTCGGTTTCCGTAATGAGGACTATCGTCTACGAATAGAAGATTAGGCCAGACACAGAACACTAGAGAAAGCAGGGTTTGGTGCTTTGAGATTTTAAAATGTTGGTATTCAAATGGATACACCCTCCACTATCTGGAATGATTCATTCTTTGTAATTTCTGGACTGCCAAATTTTACTGTATTAAATCTTTCTTAGAATATTTGAAAACATTTCCGGTGTAGTTCTCTTTATATTCTTATTACATATTTCTTTGAAATATTTTAATATTCTCAGAATCTTCCTCCTACTTAGCACTGAGTCAAAAATGAAACAGCAGTGGTGTAAGAGTAAAAGTTCTTTATCTGCAAAGTTTTTCCTTGGGCCAGAACCACTTTTGGATATTCTGAAACTAAGTAGAAGAAACAAGTCACAGCTCAGTATCCAAAATACTGTGCCTGAAGTATGGGAGCAAATGCAATATGGCACACTCATGCACAGAGTATCTGAAAGGCCAAGTCCAAGGCTGCAACACAAAAGGATATTTGGAGTTTAAGTTATACAACTGAAGTTGCAAGAACATAAGAATGATTCAAATACTCTGTACAACCAACCAAATAAATCACATTACCTATCACAAACCTAAATAAGCAGCATTGATTCTCTGCTTTAAATTGGGGCCGCTTTAAATCTGTAACATAAAAGTGTCACTAACTAAATCTGGTCGCCGAAGGAAGTGGATCTAGGACCATCATGTCCCAACACAGTCTCTCTCTTACTCATCACTGCATCTCCAGCGCCTAGCACAGTGCCGGACACTTAGTAATTAGTCAGTAAACATCTGCAGGAATCATGCAACTTTGCGGTGGTAAAATACACTGCCAAAATTAATTTTTGGGGAACAGCTTTTGATGGCTAGCATGACTATGTAGAAGAACCCCACATATAGACTGCTTTGGTTATTAAAATAACAAAAAGTCCACGTTTCCAGATGAGCCTGGTCTACATGCTATCACCTAAAAGCACGCTACCATGAGTAACAAAGCGTGACTATACTGCTGGGACAGTGGTAAGTTCCCCTTACCTCTTTAGCTCTTCTGGCTGGTTAAAAAACTCAGACAATGTACAGTAGATTAACAGGAGAAAATAAAAAATTTAATACGTAAATAAGAGGAATTCACATAAGCATTAACACTCCAAAGACAGTGAGGTGACACTGGATGTATATAACATTTTTGAATCAAGGAGAAAGGGAGGGACAGTAATGGATTTCAGAAGTGAGAATGGGTGATTTACAGGTGACCCAGGAAGCACAGGGCAGCCAGTTCTTGCTAGACAGCTCAGAGACAATGGGACACAATAGGGGCTGGGGCGGGGTTATCTAGTCTAACCTGTTTGGTCTTCCTGACCAATGCTAGGGTGTAAATTCTTAAGGTGATTAAGTCAAGGCTCCCTTCCTAAAGCAGGAATCTAAGAAAAAGTGGGGGGTGGGGGGGGGTAAAAAAACACTTCCTGAGTTTGCTGGGCTTTAACTGACTTCAGTTTGGAGCGATCTGCATGCCAGGGTGGCACATTTTAGGGATGCTTGCTCCCTGTACCCACAATACATTCTGGCAACATCAGAAAGGATGAAATGGAGCAGTGCAAAATCAGCAGATGTTTCTTTTTTCCCTGACAGGAGAAAGGAAACTCTTGATGATATTGCTAAAGTAAATCATGTTTTTGGTAAATATGTCTTTGTGTTTCAAAATGTGAGTCTAGAATTTAATACTTGGGAATAAGAAATATGTCACTACAAAGCAATGACTCAGGAGAAAAATGTTACTCCACATTTCACCCACTCAGATTTTTTTAGAAGTTAGTTTGATGGTTTAAAGTAGGCAAGCACTGAGACAGTAAGTGAACTAGTTCTATATGAAATTCTCTCTTACAGGGCAATTTTGGGGTAACTCTGATTTTGACATATTTTTGAACTTATAGAAAAGTTTCAAGAATAGTATAAGAAATTCACCCTCACCCATCAATAGTTTGTATTTGCCCCATTTATCATTCTGAATTATTTGAGAGTAAAGTGGAAACACTAAGCCCCTGACCACTAAATATTTTAGTGTGCAATTTCTATTTTCAGAATAAAAAATTTTAATTTTAATGTTTAATCCCCACCTGAGGATATGCTTATGTTACCACTGGTATTTAACTAATTATTAATAAGGAAAGGGGAGCAAAGGGACTTAGACATTGAGCTTAATAAACAGGGGAGCATAAGCCTACTTGGTAGCCAGGAAGCTACAGCTTCACACTCCAGGGGACCACAGCATTATGCTCTGCCAAGGGGATTAACTTTCCTCCCTGCCCCCACTCAGGTACCAGATTGTTAGGGGACACAGAGGGAGAAGCTTGACCAAAGAGGCGTGTCAGTCTAATTAGGGGGTATAAATCCATCCAAAGCCCACGAAAACGTGGGAAGTTCATCAGCCAATTTGAAAAAACTTCTGGTCTTTTCTAAGCCCAAGCTAATATAAACTCAAGGATACAAAGAAGTTCCCTCTCTCTCTCATTCTCTCTCTCCCCCCTTCCCCCACCCAGGTCACCTGCACGTGCCCTATGCACTCACACATCGTCTCTCCATAGGCATGTGGCCTTAGCAGTCACGTGGCCGGTGGCCATGCAGTTTTCACATACAGGCTTCAGGAGGAAGCCTAAATACTGCTTCCAGCACAGCGATGGGCTGCAGCTGGAAACGCACGCTAAGCCAGCCGGATGCAGGACTGCTCTGCACTTTATTTAATACAGAGCAGAGGCCTTCGATTCTGGCCCTACTGAAAACCAGACTGGACCTTTTTCACAGTGAGATGGACACAGATGGGATGTTGGGAAGTCAGGAGGGGAACCCCCTTAATTTTACATCATCAATAAAGTTCACCACGAATCCTATCCTCCCACGTGGGTTTCAGGAGATTCTTTTCCACATGAAACTGCAAGAACTTGTTTTCCACCAATAACACTTAAAGAGAGGGAGGGAGGGAGAGGGGGAGAGAGAGAGAGACAGGGGCAGAAACACTGATGCGAGGAAGAAACATTGGTCAGTTGCCTCCTGTATGCACACTGACCGAGATTAAACCTGCACCCTAGGCATGTGCTCTGACTGGAATCAAAGCAGCAACCTTTTAGGAAAAGGACAAGGACAGAACAAATGTCAAAGAAATGTTTTTTCTTTACGTAGGGATGGAATTCAATTCACTCAGATCATATATGTATCAATACAGACACTGTCACACTAAAATTTCATTTCTTATATGTATCTCATTTATAAATCCAAGAATTAGGAAATAAGATAAATTAGAAATGTATCAGTTTTGTATTATCACCAATATCGTAATAAAAAACAAAATTCTAAACTAGCATCTACTTTAAAGACTTTTAGAGTTGTGGGACAATTCAAGAAAAATATATTGACAATGACTTTGGTCATATAATTAGAATGGTAATAATTACGTATAAAAGCAAAAAGAAATCACATTAGCCACACAAGTCATTAGTGAAAATTATGAACATAAAACAATGGTAGCTTGCTATGTACATATAAAAAATGACACCTGCATGCATGTATATATACATACACACACATACATGCACACACAATTAATACATTAATATACAATAACATAATGAGACAGAAAGGAGAAAGGGCCAGTTGTGCACTGACAGCTAACTAGGCGCTATTGAGACAGACGAACTGGCGGGCAGGCACCTTGAATTCCAATTCTGGAAATGAAGAGCTCTGCGCAGGCCTCTTATCTCTTTGAGGGTTTTTCTTTACATATAAAATGAAGTTGTCTGTCTAGATCCCATGGATTGCAAATCTGGCTGATGATCAGAATAATTTGGAAAATTAAAAGAAATAAATAAGCTGGACACCTCTCCACATCTTCTAAATCAATCTCTGAGGTCAAGTTTGTTTTTAAATGGTCCCTTGAATAAATTTTATGATAATAGGAATGTAGAGTTTTTCTTCAAACAAAGTGTTAGCAGAAACCCAATACATAACACAGGTGAAGGGCAGGCAACCTGGGTTGCTGTGGGGCTGAGCCTGTCTCTGCAGTCCTGCTACTCACTGACTGACAACCTATGGCACTTTCTGATGTAACTCTGTGGGTCAGCTGTAAACCACCGATCCAGCAGAGAATCACTACTAATATGCCATCCAGTTCTAGCACAGGAGTCTGTTATGCCTACACAGCAACATATTTCTTTTAGAATTCAAATCAACATAATTCACGAGTTTTTAATTAATAGGCAAATCACTTAACCTTCTGAGCCTGTTTCCTCCTCCGATGTGGACAGAAAATTCTAATCTTCAGTGTTGCGTGGAGGATTAAATGGAATATCCAAGTAAAAAACTCAACACAGGATTTGGACATAGTAGGTATTCCAAAAAAGTGAGTGACTCTCTTCCTAATTCCTCCCTCCTGCTCACTCCCTAAGAAATAAGTGTCAAATATATCACTAATAGTGAGTGAAGACAGAAGGTCAGTTTTTCAAAGGTCAGGGTTTAGTAAAGAACAAGTAAACTCTCACTGTAATTCTGTTTCTGAAGACAGAGTTTTGGGAATAGTTTTACTACTAGCATGCAAAAGGCAGTGAGAATTTGGCCTCGTGTTAATATACTTGTATAGTTTGCATATTATTATGCAGTGTGGCACATAAATTTTATGGATGTGTCAAGGAAAAAAATGACAAATAACAAAAATCCAAAGAATCATTATGCAAACAAAATGACTGACATTTAAAAACATTCCTTAAGCATTGTAAACCCTCTGGATTAAGCTGGCAGTGCTCTCGACATGTACATTCAACAGAGCACATCATGACAAGTCAGATGAACCCACTGTACTATGATTATGTTGCTCAATGGGCCTTCAGTAAGGTTTTTTTTTTTCTCCCCTTTTAAATGAAAACTTTCGGGGGAAGGAGGTGATATTGACTTCCAAAATCTTTACTATACATTTCAAAAATATCATTATTTGAGAACTCACAGTATATGATGCATCTGTCTTTTAGAGATTTCTATTAGCAATGGCTCAGTCCTCCCCAACCCAATCTACAATACATTTTAATCCCTATTTTAAAGCTACCTTTCAACAAGGAACATGACCTAAATGTCTTTAAAAGCAGGTCACTTGAAATTCTAGAGAGGTGCTAAGTTTCAAATATACTAAATATGCGAAATCTCTATTCCAAGACAGCTACAGAAATAGCTAGTGTATGTTCATGGGAAAATGCTTTTAATCAGAAAATTTCAGTTTAAATAAATAACTTTCTTTTTTAGTTCACACTCATGAATATGCAATAATAGAAATCTAAGGCCAAACACTGTGACTATTGTTTTTAGCTTTGTGGCTTCACATTTACATTTTACATTATTCAGCATAAAATGACTTGATTTGCTCTTCTGGAATGTGCAATGCTGAAGGTAAAACTTCTAAACAATACTGAATACTTCTGAAAAAAGTTTTAAGCAAATAAAGAGATGAGCCTTTTGGTTACCACTGATCTGAACAATTTTGTTCTGTTTGACAAATTCTTCAACCTCTGATATGTTCATTAGTAAAATGCCAACTAATTGAATCCATCGACATGAAAAACCACAGGCTGAAATCTGAAGTGCATACATCATGTTGAAGGATTTTGACTCAGCCTCAGCGGTAACAGTCAGTGAGGTCAGGTCAAAGAGGGTTAAACCAAGCCAGGATATAGCCAAACGAATACATCAAACGCTGATTTTAAAAGGGCAATTAATCTTAGACAGAAATGCTTCCTGGGGAATGAGATCTCAATCTTAAGAGCACACTACATGATGTAGCAGTAAAAATGAACATATACAAGCTTACAGAGCTTTTATCCTATGATCACAAACAGAAGGAGAATGCTGTTTATCAGAGAAATACAAACCCATTTAAAAACACTTACATTAACTTCTTCCGGATCTATGCTCACTAGTACAAGTCTTAATGAACATACAATATCACAGTTAATTTATGCTACATATCTCTTTCAATGTATATACTTTATGTATTTTGTTATTATTTCTGCCTATAATATTCCCAGAGCTTTGACTCTTTAACATTTTATACAAGACTTTCAAAACATGGCCATGTTAATCCTTTGACTTTTACTTACAATCTGTGTATTTCTTAAAGAGAACATAAACCAAAATTTAAACTAAAAAACAATCCCATGTAATCAGCTATAATTATAAATAGAATACTGTAATAAATTAAGTGATTTTAAGACTATTTAAATAAGCTAAAAGCCTTCTGACAAAATAAAAATGTGGTTAAAAGTTAGAAATTAAAACTTGAAGCTCATTTTCTGCCCTCCCCTCCAATACAACTTTGAAAATACAGGTTCAAATGTTTTGATCTGCTTTGACAAAATGACCCAGTAATTCTAGTTGGGTATAATAGGGCCCACTAATATTTGTCAAGTATGAATAGCAGAAGAGTTTCATTTAAAATATAGGTGATAATTACAATGTTCGTATATGGCCAGACTGAGGTTGCACAGGACTTACTTTAATGAAGAGATGACTAGTTTTTAATCACTTGCATGTGTTATTATTTTGTTAAGGGAATTTTGTTTTCTAATGCTAAATATGAAATAGTAGTTGTGCCAAGTGTCTGTTCTTCCTTTTAAAAAGCCATGTTAATTCATTTGACTTATTGAGGATTAGGTAAAGAACAACAATTGAATAAAATCAGAGGCATCTTCTGACAGGTCCAGTAATTTCATCTTCATTAATGGAGAATAAAAAAAATAATCACTTTGTTATTTCTTTGATTTCAGAAGACATATGTCAATGGATTAAATCATTAACAGGTTCTGAATCACCAATATTAGCCCATGTTACCCATGTGTTGGGACAAAGCACAGAGGTGAAGGGAAAATAAAGCAATCAAGGCAAAGACTATGATTCACTTTAGTTTTAGAATTTGATGGCATATGATAAATTCAAGAAAAGAAAATATAAGCAGGTTAAAACTGACCCTCACCAGTTGCTTTTGTCCAAACTTGAGTACAGAAGATCTGTGCTCATGAGGGCTACATTTGAAGAACTTCTCAAATTCCCACTGTGAGTGAATACGATTGTCATTTTTGTAAACATAAAACATGCATCCCATGAGGAAGAAACACAATGAAGAGCAGAGAGCGCAAGGATGAGACTGAAAGGGTGAGGCCCCCACTGGAGTCCAGTAACCCAGTCCCACATGTTGGGCTCCCCACAGCTCAGCACAATTACAAAAGGGCCTCCTTCCAGGGACCTTCTTCTGAATAGCTGCAAACTTCAAATACATGTGTGCTGTTTGCTCAGTCTTCAATGAAAACTTTCACTAGCAGCAGCAGTTTCGGATCTCTAGCCTTAAGACTTTTACCTTTAATATATTTTAACAAGTAAATGATAACAGAGCCAGCCACAGTAACTATGGAAATAAACTTAGTTTATTTCTTCCTTAACCGAGCCATACTTCTGGCATTTCTGATCATGTCCAAAAGTCAATTTCTAAAGAAAAAGGAAGTGGCATGGAACTCTTGCTATGATATAAGGTATATGCAGCTACAGTATCAGTTTACATTCAGAGTTCACTATACAGTTACACCTCTGTGCACAAGCTGGCCATCAACCAGTATCTGTCTCTGCAGAGTGAGTTTATCAAAAAACCAAGAAAAGAAGAAAGATTTACTTGTGAAAAAAATACTGCCAAAACCGTAATAAAACAAAAAAAAGTTAATTGTAAAATCTTGAAATAATGATTATAAAATCTCATTTAAACAAACTTTTCATTCATTTAAACCTTACAACCATCCCCCATCCTATGAGGCAAGTATTAGGAAACATTCTTATTTTTTAGAATAAGAAAACTGGATGAAAGAAAAAAAAAAAAAAAACCTACTGAAATGATCTTCCAAATCAAAAAGTGTGAAGGCAGAAAGGGTTACTTGAAAAACAAATTCTAAATGCACCACAACAAAAAAATAATCATTGAAATTGTAAAACCATTTCTATTCTTACTCCCAAGTCCTAATTCTGATGAAGTTTGGGAGGTCTGCGGGTTTTACCTTTTGGTGGTATGACTGTGCAAACGGAAATGCTGCCTCTTTGGGGGACAGCACAATCATGCCAACAAAAGTGACTGCTGAGGGTCCCAACCTCAAACAAGGATCTGCCTTGGATGAGTAACATGAGATTTAGATATTTCTTTGCTCTAATTGCCTTATGTCTGAAAAAAATTATTATAACACCAAACAGTTAATTCACTTTATAGACACAATCTAATCATGTTGTAGAGCAAAGAGGATAAATGTGACTACACTGTCTTTTCTTAGTTTTTGTAAAAACTATTCTGATTTTTCATTAGGCATATAAAATAAAGCAATATAAGTCAGAATGCCTAAATGGAGTATTATGGCCCCCCTAGCCTAAAGTTGTTAAGATTATCTTTCAATGTGGTAATCAAGCAAAAAAAAAAAAAACCAGATCAAACTTAAGTCACTTAGTTCCTCAGTACTTTTCCCACATTTCTGACCTTGTTGAAAATGTTCTGGATATTTATAGGAGATACACAGAAAAATATGGCTTGTCCATCAGTAAACAGAGTAGGGTCATTTTAGATCAAATATTACCCCTTAACAACCAGCCCCTGGGTAGCTGGTGAAGGATTCTACCTCTACCATGGTCACATGGTATATGAGCTGGTCCTTCCTCTTCATCTAATTTTTTCTTGCCTTTTACAGCTCATTCCTCACTACCCACTCCAGAATGGATAAAACAGCAATTCTGTAAGCCTTCTACTATTCTTTGCATATCTCTATTCCTATACACACCACATCTGTGCATTTTTCTGTTCACTGCAACTGGACCAAAGTTTCTTAAAAGCAGAGACTATGTCTTAATATATCTTAATATCCCCAGTACCAGAAATTTAATGATGAATAATGCAAATACATTTAATGATGAATAATGAAATCTACAACATCAAGTGGAAACCAAAAATTAAAATGGTGATTGAGAAGGGTCTCAAACTATGTAAGTCCCCACTAAGCAGCGCAGAAATGGAAAAGTAAAAAGGCAAGTGGCCACAGGATTGTATCTGTTGCTGAGAGAGATACAGGGAATCTTTACTAATTTGCCAGGGAATGTAAGCCTGTCCTTATACATACACTCCATTCTTAAATATCAGTATGAGCTCAGGATTAAAACAGCCCAACTGTTACAGAGGACTGACCAACTGGGACTTTGAAATAAATTTATAAAAGTATGAACAGACATTTTTATTCTCATAAGCCTAACCCATTAGGTTTTTATGCATTAGAAAAGTGAGAAATGAAACATGACTGGGCAAAGTTTACAGGTGTTTTGTATTGTCCCAAGTTAAAAAGAATTAAAAAAAGCTCTGGGTTTTAACCCTTGTTGTTTTTTTCTGGTACATTGTTTTTAATAAACAAAGGAAAAAAACAGTTTACTTCAGATCTGGCACAGAAGCTTAGCTCTCTGAGTCATTTTAACTAAAGCTGACACTACAGAAAAAACTTACCTGAGCTCACCTTTGGTTACTTCCTGTTACCTTTAACTTGGGTAACTCCTTTAGCCACTTATAAAACAACAACAAAAGAAACACAAAAGCACCTCTAGTTACTCCATAAGAACAATGACCTGAAGCACGTCTTCATGATTATTAGTACCTTCTACTTTCATCTGATGAAATAAAGGCAAAATTCCTTCATGCACGAATCATTTCTTTTAAGGAATAGCAGACAATGGTGCCATGTAACTTTTATAAAGTACTTTCTCTATTTATCATGTGATGACAGCCAGTTCTTATCCAAACACACCCAAAGTCTTTCGCTTTCAACCTAAGTTGGATGCAGATGTCTCAAAATGCTTCTTCACGTTTAACAATGCCACAGGTGTCCCAAATGAGACAGTAAACAGTTCTTTACTGAAACCGTGACTTGTTTTGGATATTCCCCACAGATCCTGAAATGACAGTTATTTTCCAATATGAGGTGACAAAAGGAAGAAGCAAATAAAAGTTTTCCCAAAGACAAACCACTGGTGTTAGAAATGTGGCCTTCTCCTGGTAAAAAAGGTACAATCAAAAGCAGTTTGAAAGTATAGGTGCTATTTATATCATTTCAATAATGTGTATGTATGGCATGCATGTGTGTATGTGTTTCTGGATAAATATGAGCATGCGACAATTTGGGCGCAAAGACAACTGCCACACAAAGATATCCCACCTACCGCATCTGAAAACACCTAAGAAGAAAATTTGCAACAGCAACAAAAAAAGAAGTCATATTGTGTATTCTTCAGGAATAGATGTACATGTAAGGACATGCTAAAAATTTAGAAGAGAATAAAGAATCTTTAAAAGAATAGCCCTGGCTGGTGTGGCTCACTGGACTGAGTGCTGGCCTGGGAACCAAAGGGTCATTGGTTCCATTCTCAGTCAGGGCACAATGGGGGGTTACAAGGGAGAAACAACCATATGTTGATGTTTCTCTCTCTCTCTTTCTCCCCCCATTTCCTTTTCTCTGAAAATAAATAAAATCTTTTAAAAAACAAATCTTTCGAAGAATAAAAAGCCTCACAAATCTGTGTGCCTTTCCTGTGCTGGGTCATGTTAATCCTGCATGTGTTATGGTCTGGGTGTGGGGATGGCAACAGGGCGCAAAAGTGCATTCTGCTGACCCAAAGCGTGTGACTGCTTTTCATTTAAATGCCTGGATGTCACAGCCACCATTTCAATAAATTCAACAAGGGTGGTCAGACCCATATACAGGAGCTCTAAAATAACAAAATGAACAAAATAAATATAGTACAAATTCAGTTCTAAGATCATGCCAGGAAATACAGTAAGAGAGAACTGTAAGTAGGTGAGATTAGGTGTTGAACACAAAACATAGAATAAAGAGTTGGGAAATGGTAAACACTTCAGAATATTATTTTAAAGTAAACAAAAAAGTTAAAAGGCTGAAAAAGTGAAAACCAAAATAAATGGCAGCATAGTACACTGGAAAAAAACAATGGACCAGGAGACGGGGACTTGAGGTCCAAACCTAGTTCTGTAATGAGTAGCTGGGAGACCTTTAGCAAATCATCTAGAAGAAATTAAGAGAATGAACAAGTAACTCCAAGGTTCCTTAAAGATATCAAACACAAACCTAACACCCAACAAGTTTCTTCCTGTTCTTCTCCACTGAGTTTTCTGCATCGGTCTATTTGTTGACAAGTGTGCTGCTGGCTGGGGGAGAGACCCTTACAGCAGAGCAGTTTTTCCCCAAAGTTTTGAGTTTCATCATTATGTTTATTAGCTTAAATTTCAATTACTCTTAATTGATAAAGGCATTTTTCCAATGTTCTTTAAAATACTACAAAGCACTAGAAGAGAGAGAAATACAGCGCAGAGACATGCACGTGCCCCGCACGTGCATCTGTTTTTCGGAAGGTATGTAACTGAAAGCCAATGCTCACAGTGTGTGTGTGTGTGGGGGGGGGGGTATGAGGCTTATGGGTCCCATCTCTGTCAGCAATAAAAATGATTAATCTCTTAATTATACTTCAGATGGAAAAAACTAGTCTATATTCTCCAATCTTCAAGAAAGTAGCAAAACAGACATTAAATAGGCTTTTAAAAACCAACCAACCCTTACACACAGCATGGAAAAAATAAACTGGAACCGTCAACATCCCTAAATCAATAAAAGTTACTGAGAATATCTCACGCAAAATTTCTGTAACTTGACTTCGGAAATAAAAAGTCTATTTAATTATCTCTGCAAGAATATACAGGAAAATGGCAACACTGGTTATCTCTGTGTAGGGGAACTAGGTTAGGGTTTGCTGAATGAAAGGAAAAAAACTTTTTCTATCAACTCCTTTAAATACATTTTGATTTTAGAACTATATAAATATACTATCTATCAGAAAACAATTTTAAAATTATTAACTGAATACAAAATATAAAAACTTGGATAAACAAGACTTCATCAAAATTTAAATATTTTATTTAAAATAAAATAAACAAACAAGACCCGGACTAGGAGAAAATGACCGCAAATCACGTCTGATAAAGGACTTGTAACAAAATAATGTATAAAAGCACACTCTACATCATTAGTTATTAGAGAAATAAACACTAAACTCACCATGACACACCACTACACAAAACACTAGGATGGCCATGAGACAAAAGCATAAGTTGGTGAGAACACGAACAAACTGGAGCCCCTGTACATTGCTGGCAGGACCATAAAATGGTGCCGCCACTTGGAAAGGTTTAGCAGTTTCTTAAAAAGTTTAACACAAACTTATCATACTACCCAGCCATTCCATTCCTAGAAATCTACCTACCAAAGAAATATGAAAATATTTGTCCACCCAGTGATCTGTATGGAAATATTTACAGCAGCATTATTCATAAAAGAAAAAAGGTGGAAACAATCCAAACGTCCATCAACTGGTGAATGAATAAATAAAATACAACATATATACTCAATGGACTACTATTCAGCAATAAAAAGGAAGAAACTATTGAATCACACTACATATTGGATGAAACCAAAAACATGCTAAGTGAAAAAAGCCAGTTGTGACTTTGTATTTCATTTATGTGAAATATCCAAAAGAGGCAAATTACAGAGACAAACATCAGACCAGCAGTTGTCTCCAACTGGCCCGGGGAGCACAGGTCAGCTGCAAGCAAGCACAATGGAACTACTGAGGCAACAGCAATATTTTAAAACTAGATCGCAGTGAGGACTGAACAACTCAATAAATTTACTCAAAATAAAAATCATTAAACTGCCAAAAAATTATTTCATTAAAACTCTTACTGAAAACTAAAATTATACAGCAACAAAAATAGATTAAGATTTGAAGACAGTAGTACAATCAACTTCATGTTAACTATGCCATGATTTAATAACCATAAAGAATGTTTCAGGTAATGATACAAAGAAAGAACTCAGTAATTGGATTCTGAGGATGTGTACGGCTCCATCAGAAACCTTTACTATATGTTCTAGCAGAGCACACTGATGACACACGACAGTAAGATGTAAAATGTATTTATAAACTCTTAAACCAATAAAACCTGTTCGATTTCAATAATTCTGAGCAGTAGTCAATGATTTTATTTTTTAAAACTGATCTCCTCTGGTACTGGTTCTGTGGGTATTTCAGATGTTCCTCTCCTGTTATTTTAGATGTCCCCACCCTCCCTGCCTCCCCACACTGAGCTCACTCTGTGCAATTTAGAAGTGATAGATACAACACAGAAATGCCAGGAAAGGCAAGTATATTTCATTAAGAAAAACAAAGTAAGAAATTTTATTTTATTTTTAAACTTTTTTAAAATTTATTTATCTTTAGAGGGGAAGGGAAGGAGGGAAGGAGAGAGGGAGAGAAACATCAGTGTATGGTTGCCTCTCATGCGTCCCCCACCGGGAACTGGCCTGCAACCCAGGCATGTGCCCTGACTGGGAATCGAACTGCGATCCCTTGGTTCACAGGCCCACGCTCAATCCACTGAGCTACAACAGCCAGGGCAGAAATTTTATTATCTCTCATTCTTTAAGATGAAGAAACACACTGGAAAATTAAAAATAATGTTTACCAAAACTGAATTCACAAATGAGAGACCCAGGACACCAAAGATATGGTAAGAGGATGATTTAAGAACAGTGTATTTTATTTTACCAATGAGAGTCGATTCCTTAATTCCTTATTTTGTTAGTGTCAATAATTTATAAAATAATAAATTAAATTTAAATGCTTCTGTTTCAAGAGTTTTTCCTACAAGATAATGAAAATATGTTCCTGAAGTAAGTAGTACAAGTTATTTGTAAATGCAGAATGCTTACATTACCACAGTAGCAAAAAGAAATGAAAGAAATGCTTCACGAATGCTTGATCATATTACCTTCAGGAGCAACTGCAGAAGGACAGACTTCTTTGAGGAGATCTCCTAATGTATGCAATTGTCCATCTGTAGCCACAGGACGAAAAAGCTTCTGAATGAAAGGTCGTTCGGTCGTTGTCTATTTGAAAAATGAGGAGAGAATTCAAACAATTAAGTCTTTGTTGCTATGAACTACAAATTAATACATCAGACAAAGTTCACATTAGACTCCTTCACATAACAGCGGAATGAGAAGCATATATCACAAATGTGGTATTATCGCCCAAAACACTTATTAGCATAAAGTCAAGTCGACCTAGTAACGAGGAAACAATCAGGCAAACCCGAGTGCACAACAGTCTAAAGACAACTGCCCCAGCCTCTTCAAAAAGGTTTCCAAAGGCATTAAAAAAATAAAACAATATAAAAACATTAAAAGAGATTGAGAAGATATAACAAATAAATACAAAAAAAAAAAATCCCAAACCTTCACTAAATACTGGGTTGGAGAAGAAAATTTTAAAAATCAGCTACAAAATACATTTTTGGAATAACAGGAAATGAGGAATGAACATTAAATAATTTTATTGCATTAATGTCAAATTTCTTAGGTGTGATAATGTTTATAGGGACAATATCTTTAAATGTTAAAAAAATTATGTTTAAGTGTTTAGGGGTGAAGTGCCATGATGTCTGACACTTACCTTTGAATGGGATGGGGAAGGAGGGGAGGGGAGGGGAGGGGAAAGCAAATCTAAAAATATGTCAACTCCTGGTGAATCTAGGGGAAGGGTATGAATGGTCTTAGTTGTTTGATTATTTTAACCTCTCTGTATGTTTAAAACTTTTCAAAATAGATACAGCATTTCTACTGACAACTGTTATCAGCACTATGTCATAACTTATTGCTAATAATTTCAATGTTTTACCTACTTTTAAAATTTTCACTTTCCTAAACCACCTCTACAGGAGCATGTCAGCAATGTCGGAAGCCTCACCAGGACAGAGAGCAGTGAAGCTCTGGAATTAGTCAGTCTGTGAACAGATGTATTATTTATGAGCTGTATGATCTTGCACCCAGTTTCTTTGGAAATCTGGGACATTCCCTATCTCTTAAGTTTATTGTGGGAATAACTGAAAAACTGTGCCAAGCACAGACTAAGTAAACAAACAAACTGAATAAAAACACCCTCTTCCCCATAACTGTTATTTTAAGATAGTATTATGATTCTAAACTTCCTGGAGTGAAAAATTATAGAAACCTGTAAGTACAAAGTAATGCCTTATATTTTATAGAATGATCTCAACTATCTAGCCATTACAGAAAATTTTGTGGTTTTGTTTTTATCATAGAGGTATATCTCAACTTCTCTGACATAGCTGATAGAGATTTGGTAAAAAAAAAAAAAAAAAAAATCTGCTCTTAAGAACAGACATAAACTGAAATGTGAGAAAAAAGAGGCTGGTGTAGGCACAGGAGCTGCCTTTCCCAGCTCTACGCTATGCACTCAGTGGGTACATAATGTTAAAAATGACATTTCAATAATACATTTGAGTGTTGTGGCCAGTATGAAAAAATTTAGAAAATGAACACCTTGATCATTAACATGTATTGAATATAATGCAATTCACTGAAATAACTGAATTCTATTTTTTAAAAGTATGATTGATATACTTTAATTTAGGAAGCCCGTACCTGTCACACAAATGAAACTGAGAACAATACCATGCACAGTCAAGGACTAACTATGTGAAGATAATAAAGGTTAGGTGACTTCAGAGGAGGAGGATATGAGTAGGGGCCTGAAATAATAATTAAAAATAGCCACCTCCCACTTAGAGCTTTCTATCTTCCAAGCGATGAAGAGGCTTTTAAGACGTTTTAGCAAAGGAAGTGACGTGATGAAAGAGGCTTTTCCCCTGAAGGTTAATGGAAAGCAGCGCTGTCCACAATGACTTGGTTAAGAGGTAACATCAGGATGACCAGTGAGAGGCTATGTTAGTGCGAGCCTACGTGATGACAACTGGGACTGTGTCAAGGGAAAGGGAGGGGCAGGACTGTGCCCCAGTTAAAAAAGAAGTTAAAATGTATTATCCTTAGTCTGATCTGAAAATACTAAGGTTTTTAGCAAAGTCAAAGAAATCTTTTCAAGATTCAATCGTCCCTTACTTAGTGACAAAACTGTGAGATATATGACTATAATTATAATAAATAGTAATTATAATAGTAAAATATATAATAAAACAATATACCAAACTGGAAAAGTCAACTAGTTTTGGCTACATTATTAAAATCAAGAAGTTCTTCTCTACCCCTACTCCTAGAAAAATGGCCTGTAGTTTCTCTGTATTTGTATTTCTACTCTCTCCCAAATCTGAAAGGTTATCATAAAGGTCTAATAGTCTTTACAATGATGCTCTCTGCTTGCAGGGAGCAGGGAAGACCCAGTACTGGTAACATATCCTAAGTAAAATTCTGTAGAATGGTAACCAAGAAAACTCACAAGAAAGTGCTGCTTCTCATACAACAAAAACTTTGTTTTAAAAAGATGAAGATCCAAATACCCCAAAATCTAACAAACGTTTTGTTTAATCTGATTAGTGTGCCTTTAAAAACTTATATTCTTATTTTTAAAAAACTATTATGCTAGAAAAGTGCAAGTAGGTATCTGAGTACGTCACATCAAATATGGAAAACATCCAATTCGGACAGCCACCCTGCCAAGGGAATGGAGGGTAAATTCATGCAAATTTCTCAACAAATCTCATCACACCTAAATTGGAGTTAGCAAAGAAGACTAAATTATGCCAGGAAGTATTTAAAAGCTATCTTCCTTTTGAATATAGAAAGAATTTTAAAAATACAAAAAGAGCACGAATTCTTTAACCTTTGATTTAGTATACATGAAGCCAGACAATGCTAACAGTATCAACAGTAATGTGAATCTTAGTCTTTCAGGCAAGAAAGCCACTATAACAGGAATATAGCCAGTGCTTCCTTAATCTAGCCACTTATTTGTAAATATGCAAACTACTTCAGCGACTTCCAAGAAACAGCATTACCCTCTCATGAGAAATAATATGACTTGGTAAAGTCATCTTTGAAACTGCCCTTGTTACTTTTTAAAAATATGTTAGTCATTTCTTAAATATACCAGATGGAATATAAAATTGGGGTGCTACTGGTTGGCTGGTCCCCATCTCTCCTTTAGTCATGCACCCTCACCAATGAAATACTGTAACTTTTTCCTATATGGAAAAATTATGCTGATATTGGAACTACATCACACAGAACCAAATCTGTCTTCAGTAAAATTTGTAACATTCGGTAAACCTTAAACACATTTTCTTAAACTGACAGCTCAAGAGTGACACAAATTCTTATAGATGTGTGCTATGTACAAATCAATGCAGGCTAATGATGACATTGTCAATTTTATACCTAAGAAATAAAATAAAGAGAAAAGATCTATTTCCAGCACAAATAGATTAGTCAAAGTTGACAACACCAAAAAATGCTGACTCACTACAGCACACAATATATGAACTTCAAGAGTAACAAGCACAGCCACATGGCTAAGGTCAACTCTGATTCTCATGAGTTACATAAGATACACAAAGTAACAAAGAATACACGGCAGTTATTAAAGAGCATAGTCTTTGCAGTAAAGAAC
Source organism: Anoura caudifer (assembly GCA_004027475.1). Taxonomy (NCBI): domain Eukaryota; kingdom Metazoa; phylum Chordata; class Mammalia; order Chiroptera; family Phyllostomidae; genus Anoura; species Anoura caudifer. The sequence goes on from PVKU01001288.1 coordinate 223,325, forward strand.
ACTGATGTCAAGTCCAAGTTCTGTCATTTATTATGGGACCATAAACACAATTACCTAACTCTCCTGAACCTCAGTTTCCTCAACTAAAATAGAAATGAGTATACACACACACATCTATGCATGAATATAAATGGAGGTAATATTTACACTGCAGAGATTCTGAAGTAAACATACATGCACAGCAAAATCATGCTACACATGACTTACACACATGTCCTAACACACAGATCACCATCACCATGATCAACGGTTTTAATGCTGTAATGGATGTTTTAAAACTTAATAGTATTCCAATTTAGCAGATATTTTATTTCCTTTTAGTTTCAATGTATTTTCTCTACGTTCACTTGTCTGTATGCAATTCAGCTTATGCTGCTAATGTATTCCAGTACACAGCAAGAGAAAAGGCAGTCATTTTACAACTAAATTTAAAACTACTCCAGAAATTAACAGCCGGAGCAAAATTTATTAAAGGAAATACTGATAAACTGGACCTCATCATAATTAAAAAAAAAAAAAACCAACAAACCCTTCTGCTTTGCAAAAGATCCTGTGAAGATGATGAAAAGATAAACCACAGACTGGGAGAGAATAATCTGTAAACCACATATACATATAAAAAATTCTAAAAATGCAACAGTTAAAAAAAAAAGCAAATAATTTGGTTCCAAAATGGGCAAAAGAACATGAATGTTTGGTCAAGATGGTGGTGTAGGTAAATGCTGTATTTGTCTCTTCCCACAAATACATCAAAATTACAACTAAGTATAAAACAACCATCATTCAGAATTCCTGAAATCTAGCTGAACAGAAGCCCTACTACTGGGGATATAAAGGACCAGCAACACTGAGACTGGTAGAAGGTGGTGGCCCCACACCCATGTGTGGCAGATAATAACTGAGAGGGATATCTTGGCTGTAGAGGTCTTCCCTGAGGAGCAAATGGTCCCAGCCTTACATCCAAAGTCATGGGAAAAAAAAAAAAAAAAAAGGACCTACAACCAAGATTACTCCATCATTTAGACCAGGACATAAAGAGCTTTGCAGATGAGAAAAACCTGAAGGAGTTTATCATCATCAAACCTGTATAATATGAAATATTAAAGGGTCTCATTGAAGAAGGAAAAAAAGATAAAAATATGAATAAAGTGGCAATAAATATCTATCTATCAATGACAGAATCTAAAAAACAAAATAAGTGAACAAGCAGAACACAGATACAAAGAACATTTTGACTGCTGCCAGATGGGAGAGGTGTTGGGGAATGAGTGAAAAAGGTAAAGGATTAAGAAGTACAAATTGGGTGTACAGCAATGTAAAGGTCCAATGTAAAGTACAGCATACAGAGTACAGTCAATAATATTCTAATAACCATGTGTGATGTCACATGGGTATGAGATTTATAAAGATGTCACTTAGTAAATTATATAGTGTCTACTCACTGGCATGTATACCTGAAGCTAATATAATGTTGTCTTGGGTTGGCCAAAAAGTTTGGTTTTTACTGTAAGATGCCTTTAACAGTGCTTAGTTGTCATTAACTTCACTCGAAACAATTTTGTTAGATTGTATTGTGACAGCTGTCATATCAGTGTGCATTTTTAAAAAATCAAAATTAGTAAACTTTTGTGTAGCCATTTTAATATTGAAAATGGAAGAAGATACACAACATTTTTGGCATATTATGCTTTATGCTTTATTTAAAAAAAGGAAGAAATGCAACTGAAATGCAAAAAAGATTTGTGCAGTGTATGGAGAAGGTGCTGTGACTGATCCAATGTGTCGAAAGTGGTTTATGAAGTTTCGTGCTGGAGATTTCTTGCCAGACAATGCTCCACAGTCTGGTAGACCAGCGGAAGTTGGCAAGGATCAAACTGAGATATTAACTGAGAACAATCAATATTCTACCATGTGGGAGATAGCCAACATACACAAATACACAAATCAATAAAGTTACTGGTGAAAATAAAAAATGTCTTTTATTTTATGAAAAAAACCATATGGACTTTTTTGGCCAACCCACTATGTCAACTGTAATTGAAAACTGAAAAAATGATTTTAATTTAAAAAAAAAGGGGGGGTGCAAATGGACTTTCTGGCCAAGATGGAGGCGTAGGTAGACATGCTGTGCCTCCTCACACAACCAAAATAAGGACACCATCAATTTGGAAACAAAAAACAACAGAACTGACAAAAAATTGAACTGTATGGAAGTCCTACAACCAAGAGTTAAAGTAGACACCTTCGTCCAGACCAGGAGGAGGGACGGAGTCTGGTGGCTGGGCGGAGAGGGGTTGCAGCAAAGCGGTGGCTGGCGGACCCGGGGGGCGCAGCAGGCACCAGTGGGCAGACCCAGTGAGGCAGCGGACTGTGGAGAAGCACAGCGCGCTGGGTGGCTGGCTTACCAGGTGGTCCTACATTCACACGCAGATAAACCAGGCAAAACTGGGGAGCAAGACAGACCGCACAACCCAGGGCCCCATCTCCGAGAAATAAAGCCTCAAAACACCAACTGAAAACACCTGCGGGGGCCAAGATGCCAGGAGAAACTCCCAGCCTCACAGGAGAGTTTGCTGGAGAGACCCACATGGGAATCAGCACCCAGAAGGGCCCAGTTTGTTTGTGGGAAGCAGGGGAAGTGACTGAAACCGGACAGAGAGCAAAGCAAGCACCATTGTTCCCTCTTGGCCCCCTCCCCCACATACCCAGCAACGGGGTTGCCCTGCCCTGGTGAATACCTAAGGCTCTGCCCCTCACTATGTAACAGGTGCATCAAGACAAAAAAAAAAAAAAAAAAAAAAAAAAAAAAAAAAAAAAAAAAAAAAAAAAAAAAAAAAAAAAAAAAAAAAAAAAAAAAAAAAAAAAAAAAAAAAAAAAAAAAAAAAAAAAAAAAAAAAGGGCCCAAACGAAAGAACAGATCAAAGCCCAGAACAAATACAAATAAGCAATGAAGAGATAGTCAACCTAAGATGCAGAGTTCAAAACACTGGTAATCAGAATGCTCACAGAAATAATTGAGTATGGTCACAAAATAAAGGAAGAAATGAAGGCTATCAAAAGTGAAATAAAGAAAAACGCACAGGGAACTAATAGTGATGGGAAGGATACTGGGACTCAAATCAATGGAGTGGACCAGAAGGAAGAAAGAAACATCCAATCAGAAAAGAATGAAAAAACAAAAATTCAAAAAAATGAGAAGAGGCTTAGGAACCTCTAGGACATCATTAAATGTTCCAACATCTGAATTATAGAGGTACCAGAAGAGGAAGAAGAAAAGCAACAAGTGGAAGTTATTTGAACAAATAATAAAGGAGAACTTCCCCAATCTGGCAAAGAAAATACACTTCCAGGAAGTCCAGGAAGCTCAGAGAGTCCCAAAGAAGGTGGACCCAAGGAGGAACATACCAAGGGGCATTGTAATTACATTACCCAAGATTAAAATGAAGGAGAGAATCCTAGAAGCAGCGACAGGTAAGGACACAGTTACCTACAAAGGGGTGCCCAAAAGACTGTCGGCTGACTTCTCAAGACCTTCCAGGCAAGAAGGGGCTGGAAAGAAGTATTCCAAGTCATGAAAGTCAAGGACCTACACCCAAGATTGCTCTATCCAGCAAAGCTTTCATTTAGAATGGAAGGGCAGATAAAGTGCTTCCCAGATAAGGTCAAGTTAAAGGAGTTCATCAGCACCAAGCCCTTATTTTATGAAATGTTAAAGGGATTTATCTAAGAAAAAAAAAGATAAAAAACATGTGCAGTAAAATGACAGCAAACTCGCAATTATTAACAACCACACCTAAAACAAAAAGAAAAACAAACTAAGCAAACAGCTAGAACGGGAACAGAACCACAGAAATGGAGATCACATGGAGGGAATGACAAAATGGGAGTGGGAGGGGGAGAGAGTAGGAAAAGGTACAGAGAGTAAGTAGCATAGATGGTAGGTAGAAAATAGACAGGGGGAGGGTAAGAATAGTATGGGAAATATAGAAGCTAAAGAACTTATATGTATGACCTATGGACATGAACTAAAGGGGGAGAATGTGGGTGGAAGGGGGGATGCAGGTTAGAGGGGAGTGAAGGCGGGAAAATGGGACAACTGTAATAACATAATTGATAAAATATATTTAAAAAATGGGCAAATGACAGACGTTTCATCAAAGAGAATACAGATGGCAAATAAGCACATAAAAAATTGATGCATCAATAGCCATTAAGAAAATACAAATTAAAACAACAATGCAGTATCACTACACACCTACCAGTATGTCTAAAATTAAATAATTGCAGTAACACTAAATGGTGGTGAGCATATGTAAAATGTAGTTTAAATTTATTTTTAAAGAATTAATTAATTAATTAATTAATTAATTAATTAATAGAGAGAGGGGAAGGGAGGGAGGAAGAGAGGGAGAGAAACTCCATCAGTTGCCTCTTACATGCCCCCAACTGGGGACCTGGCCCCCAACCGAGGTATGTGCCCTGAACAAGGATCGAACCAGCAACCTTTGGGTTCACAGGCTGGTGCTCACCCACTCAGCCACACCAGCCAAGGCTGGAGGAAGTACTTTAGTGATACAGGTGGTGCAAATATCAAATGGTACAGTCCCTCTAGAAAGAATATGGTAGTTTCTTACAAAACTAAACATGAATTTACTGTATGACCTAACAATTGTATTCCTGAGTATTCCCAGAGAAATGCAAGTTTATGTTCTCAAAAGAAGCCAACAAAAACCCCTCCAAACTTGTACATATATGTTTTTATCAGCTTTACTCATAATATCAAAAACTGGAAATAATCCCAATGTCATTCAATAGGTGAATGGTTAAACTATCTGTGGTACTTCATACCATGAAATACTACTCAGCAATAATAATTTTAAAACTTACTAATACATGCAACGACTTGTATGGAGCTCAAGAGAATTACGTTGCATAAAAAAACCTGAACCCAAAGTTACACACTGTATGATTCTATTTACATAATATTAGTAAAATGACAAAATTTTAGAAATGAACAAATTAGTGGTTGTCAGAGGTTAGGGTGATGGGGAAATGGGGTAGGCAAGATAGGTAGCTGTGGCTATACAAGAGTAGCCTTTGTGATAGAACAGAACTAATGAAGTACGAGTAGGGTTTGTGGACTGTATTAACGTCAATTTCCTGGGTAGGATAGTGTGTTATGGTTATAGATGATGTCACCAGTGTGGGAAACTGTGAGAAGGGTATACTGCAGAAGATGATTTTCCTGCAATATTTGCTACAGATGTATGTAAAGATTATGTTAATTCATGTAAAGCATTTAAGAACAATGTCTAGCATGGAGTAAATGCTCAGTAAGTGTTGTTACTCTTCTTATTAAATGTGACTTGACACTCAATAAAAATTTATGAAATACTAGTATGTATTTTGTATTGAGTTGTAATATAAAATGTGGAAGATTATATGAAGATACTATACTCATTTTGTCATCACCCTGTCACTACATAATATCAGTACCAATTTTGTATTGTATTAACATAAAATATTAGAAATGTGCTTTTTGTTAGAAAATAATTTTTAGCTAGAAGGGTATATATCCTGCTCATTACCACAGAGTCAATGACCATAAAGAGGAGGTAGAATCACATCTGATAGTAAAGGGGGATTCCATTCACTGAAGCGAAGTGATGAAAAGCTATGAAGGAGGGCAGGGTGGGAGCCTGAGCTGGGAGAAGGGAGCTCGCAAGCAGATGGCAAGACAAGGTCTGTGTGAGGACCAGGCAAGTAGGAAAGCAAGATGTAGACACAGCCCCTTCCTCACCAGCCAGGCAACAGCAGTTTGTTCTCTTCCTCAGGAGGGCACCGATGCCCTGCCGACCCAAACCCTGTCCCCCCCCAAACCCAAATGGCAAGAACAACGACATTGTCCGGGATAAGGGGACCATCATTCTTTTCCGGAAGCACAAGGTGTGAGGGGGTGCTCCTACATTTGGGGAATGGCAGACAATGTGTATTCTACCTCGACAGCCCAAGAGACTATGAGCAGACATGACGTCATTGCATCAGTTAATGACAGTGTTTTTAAACTATGCAAAAGTGGAACAGCTTTGCTCAGGAGTGGCCTATTGCCAGGACATGCTCTTTACAGGCTGCATTAGTTTGAGGAAAGTAAAATTTCAGGCAAAGTTGGAGCATGAGTATATTCACAATTTTAAACTTCTGCAAGCATCATTTAAGAGAATGAATGTTGATAAGGTAATTCCAGTGCAGAAGCAAGGGAAAGGACATTTCTAGGACAACCTGGATTTCATTCAGTGGTTTAAGAAATTCTATGATGCTAAGATGGGAAGGAGTATGATCCTGTAAAGCATGACAAGGGCAAGCAAGATGCAATCCCTCCCCCAACCCTGGCAAACAATTCTTCAACCTGCCAAAAAGATTCACCACACAAGCTCCCCCACAATGCAAACGACCCAATGGAAGGTGCAGCTAAATCAAGTCCGGCATCTAAACGAGGATCCACACCTTCTTGTCCCTCATCAGCCAAAAGAGCTTCATCCAGCAGCTCAGCATCTAAATAGGATAAAGATTTGAGAACACAGGTCGTACAGCTTAATGAACAAGTCCATTCATTAAAACTTGCCCTTGAAGATGTGGAGAAGGAAAGGGATTTCTACTTCAGAAAGTTGAGAAAGACTGAGCTACTCTGCCAAGAGCAGGGGCAGGAAAACGATGACCTCATGCAGCAACTAGTGGAAATCCTCTACCACCTCAGAGGAGCACGAGGGCCACCCTGAGGAGCCCAAAGCAGAGACACAGGCCCACGGACAGCAGCCCCAGCAGCATGAAGACTACTGAGCCATCTTGGCAGCTCCTGACATTTCCATTTTGTGTGGGAACTTTTCTTCTGGAGAACTGGAACACATGAGGCCTCAAGCTCAAGAGAAACCGGCTGTTCCTAGTTGGCCAGTAACACCAACGCACTGTCACACACTTATGCCGGCCACTGCACTCGGTCCCGTTTCCTGTGCGAAGACATAGCAGTCGGCCATCTGACAGCCTACCTGAGAGAGATCATGGGATCACACACCTTCGACTTCACCACACGGATGCGTGAGGTGGGTTCTTCTCTCTTCATTTCTTTCCAGAACTACTCTCCCCACCCTGTGACCACTACCAACACCCCATTTTTATCCTGGTGTGAAACAATGGTAATTTGATACATGGTATTTATATTGACATTTCTCAACCCCGTGTCACTAAACATCATACACATTTGTGGTGCTTTGATATTTGCCAAGTCTAACCTTTGAACATAAATTTGGTAAAATAATAAACTGGAACAAAGAAAAATAGTTACGAAAGATAAAAAAGATCAGAAAGGATGCAACCTTAAAGATGCCCAGTAGATGCGTGATGACTCTCTGGGGTATGAAACTTACCAATGGCCTTAAATGGAAGGCGGGGGAAGGTTGTGTGTGCATGGGTGGTGGTGCTTGTGTCTCCTATTGACACAGCAGGCAAAACCTGACGATGATAAGGGGCCCAGGTTGTTAAAAGGTTTGGACAGAATCATCCTAGGAGTGGTACCCAGCTTGGGGAGCTCCAACCCATCACCTGCACCACTGTAAACCAAACCCATAACATCATTTACGCCAGTGAACCTCAGATGGGCATTCTGTTCTTGGTTGGACTGAGGAAACAAATGCACTGACACTCTACACATGTTGTGTTTTTTTAGGTGTAGCACTAAGTTTTGATGTGATTAGCTACTGTGTGTGTATACTTTGCTTTTTAAGTCCTCTGAAATAGTCAGGATGATCTACTGCTTTTATAAGCAGAATTTATTTAATTCCCAAGAGTTGCTTAAGTATATCAAAGTATTCACTTGTTAGATTTGTAGGTGTTTTTAATTTTAAAAAATCCTCTCCTGAAGATAGGCTTATTGATTTCAGAAAGGGAGCGGGGGAGAGAGAGAAACATTGACTGGTTGCCTCCTCTATGCACCCAGACCAGGGAATCCATGACCTAGGTATGTGCCAACCAGGAATTGAACCCGTGACCTTTTGTTGTTTGGGAAGACACTCTAACCAACTAAGCCATCCTGCCAGTGCTGTCGATATTTTTTTAAAAAATTCAGCTATATTGAACTATAACTGGAATTATCAATATCTATTTATTTATCATTAGAGAAAGTAAATATATTTACTTCATTACATAACCAGTACTATGTGTTTTAGAAGAATTAAATCTGGAAAAGGAATGAATTAAGAAATATCAAGAAGTGAAAAAGATTGCTCTCAAATTGTTCTACACATATTACTATATAACTAGCATAAATTGAACTTAAAGGCCTCAGAAAAACTAGATTTTACAATGTACAAGTCTAATAACATGCAAATAACTGTAAAGCATGCCGTCCACCAGCAAAAGCTACCTCCATTAAAAATCCCACCAATTACTAGGGCTATCAAAAAACAGTGTATTTTCACTTGCCACACAATTTTAAATTAATGAACTAAATTTATTATATTTGAAAAGCTTTATATAATATGTAGTAAAAGCTTCATTAATACCAAAATGGTGACAATCATGAATACCAGTAAAACTTTTCTTATACATCCTTGTTAAAGAAAACAAAATCACAGTATTTTACTTTTGAGAGTAACATAGTTGCTGATAATCCATTAATAGTGGTGACAGGCATTATAATGATATAAAAATAAATAAATTGCCATGATGGATATTTTTTATATATATATTATTTTAATTGTTGTTCAAGTACAGTTTTCTGCCTTTTACTCCCATCCCAGCCCACCACCCCAGCCCTCCCCACCTCCCTCCCATCCCCCCCCCCATTATTGTCCATGTGTCCTTTAGGCTTGTTCCTGCAAACCCTTCCCCTTTTCCCCTGAAATTCCCTCCCCTCTCCCCTCTGGTCACTGTCAGCCTATTCTCTATTTCAATGTCTTTGGTTATATTTTGCTTGTTTGTTTGCTTTGTTGATTAAGTTCCTGTTAAAGGTGAGATAATATGGTATTTGTCTTTTACTGCCTGGCTTACTTTGCTTAGCGTAATGCTTTCCAGTTTTATTTATTTCTTATGCTGAAAAATATATTTGAAATTTCTTATGACAAAAGCATGCATATAATAACAAAAACTATTAACACATATATAGCCTGTGTTAAAACAAAAATAAACAACCAACCAAGCTCATAGATACAGAATGGCGGTTGGGGAGAGAGGGGCAAAACTGTTCTTTTTGTTTCAACAAATTGAAAAAATTTTAAAGAGGACTAATCCTACGGCAGTCTATAATATGAATTGGAATTGGTGAGAGACCGGAGAATTGGGGACTCCCTTTAGTTTGCTTGAGAAATAATGAGGATATGAATTTGGATGGTGGCAAAGAAAATGTAGAGAATAGGTATAAGGGACGTGGATAAATGATGTGACTTGAAAATAGATTCATGTCATTCATTTGTTCATTCTTACTTTAATCCATCTCTTTTATTGTATCAAGTACTTGTTAGAGGTACTCAGCAAAAAACAAGTTTCTGCTCTCACAAAGCTCTCTGACCAACCCTAAGCAGCTCCTTTAATCTAGCAACTTAAAAATTAGTCCCACTCCCTAGGTGTTCACAGCCACCATCCAGAACCACATCCTTTCATATTCTTTCTGCTTCCTAGCCTGTCCCCAACCTCCCAGTCTCTGACACAGCTTACTTTCTGGAGTATGGTTCCACCCCACTCTCTTGGCAGCACTCCAGCTCTCGTCTCTGGCTTCACTTCTTAGATTCACTTCCTACTTCCTATTTTGTGTTAGGGCTGATTTCATAAATTCTTGGCTAGTCTAGCCAAGCCCTGTGGTCTTTGCAACCAGGCACAGTTCTTACGGCTGCTTTCCATCCCCCAAACAGCACAGCACTGACTCCAGCCATTAAAAGAAAACAAAAAGAATTATCCCAATAGTAGCATCCCAGCTCAGGGCCTCTAATGATCAGAGAGGGTAGGGGTAAGTTGTATCATAAATTTTTATTCATTAAACACTTACTGAGCACTTTCTAGGTTACCACTATGCTTAGGGGACACAGGATGAGAAACACACACATAAACAAATAATTGTAATACAGTGTTCAATTATAACAGAAATATGTACAAAGCACTAAGAGAAAATTTAAAAGCCCAAGCGCGCACGCACACACAGACACACAAATTCCTAGAATCTCAAGCCCAAAATTTACTTCTGGACTTTTTGGCAGCTAGAGCAAAAACAAAAATAAACTTGCCAAAATCAAAACTGGTTATATAATTTCATTTTCTAAAAGACAAAGACATACCTGTAGGTCCACAGGAAAATATGCTGTACCAGTAGGTACAAAGTAAAAACATGCTAAGTGTGGTAGACTGTAATGTATTAAAACACTAGGGAGTTTCAAAAGCGGATGAAAACAAAGGAGGGAATATAGAAGGTCTTCAAGGTTTCAACTTAAAATAGATAATTTTTTTTTAAATAGAGAAAGAGATAAGGCCTTTCAGGCATAGTTCAGCACCAATCCTTCCCTTTCATCAGCCCCCTACCTACTAAAGTATTCCAAGGGCATTTGGAACATAATGGTGCTTATGAGAAATTAGTGGATAAGGGAAGAAAAGTAGGCTAAGAGTTAAGCAATATAGACCCTGTACTGTCAAACGCAGTGGGGGATTAAGAAAGGCTTGGCTGGAATCCCAACCACAACACAACTGACTGTGAACTATGACAAATTACATCAATCTTTGGGAGTCTGCTTCTGAATCTGAAAAATGGGCATAACATGTATCTTTTTTAAGAGTGCTGTGATCATTAAGTAAGATGAGATCCATTAATCATCTTATGTAACAGGTGCTCAACAATGATTAGTTCTTTTCATTCCTCCCTTTTAAACCACGGTTGAGTGTGGAACCACTAACAAAGAGAATGAAAAAAAAAATTGGTATTGAATCAGCAGTTCCCTCTGAAGTCTTGTTAATTAGAATAAATATGTGGCACAAATAAAAACAGGGGTTTACACAGGATATGCTCCCAGACTTTACCAACAGACACATGATATGCGCTTCAAACTGTCACAAGCACATTTGGTCTAAGATATATTCATGCATATCAAATTTTGCACCACATGCTATTCAAAAGAAGCCTCATATTAAAATTAGCTTAAGAATATACACAATTACAATACCTCATTAAGTAAAAAGAACGGACCATTTTCAAATGAATGCTTTTAGACCTTTACAGTAAACAGTCCTTTTGGTTGTGGGAAGTGGGGAAACAGAGGGGAGCAGGGTGGGGAGTCTGTGCCACTTAATCAGACTACTTTTATCCTTTATGTAAGGAAATCGGAGGCTTGAAAATAAGCACTTTCTGTAGTTGCACTACCAGAGTCTGAAGTCCACTTTTAATATTCCCGACAACTCTAAAAAATAATAATTAACATTTGAAAAGCTGTCATTATTATAGTCAGGGACACTTAATCCTCAAAGCAGTAGTATTTTAATTGAGACTATGATTAAATGAAAGCACCCACCAGAATTATATCCACACATCTGGTTTGAAGTTTATGTTTTGTCTTATTTAAATTGTTATATTTGTTGTAATTCTGTCTAGACAATGCTGAATGTACTTTGTCACATAAATAGTTAAGGTAAATTTTCTTCAAATACAGGCAACAGTTTCTGTTTTCATATCCTTTCATTGAATAAAATGTGTTACAGGGAAGCACCATTTTCCTTTTGGTCAAAGTTGAGATCAACCTGGGTGCTGTTTTTGAGGCAAATCATAAAACAAGATGCATCACTTTAAATTTTTCATATGAAATTATTAGTAGAGTGGCCAAATGAGAAGCTTCCTACATAAATGCTAGACTGATGTTTTTAGCAATAATTATCTAACTTTTTCTAAGGTTTCTTTAAAAAGATTTCAAAATCATACCAAGGGAATCAGTTTAAATTTCATTGTCCATGAGAGCTTTAAAATATCTTTGCTAATTTTTCCAAAGCTGCACTATAAAGGTAGGCTAATACAAGAATAATGTAATTAATAAACTTTTCTATTGAAGAATCAAATGATGCTTTTATATATGGGCAATTTCTATCTTTATATAAGTATACTTATATAAAATAAGAAGCACTTAGAAAATGTACAAATAAATCAAAGTAGCAAGAAGAAACAGCTGAGTAAAAGAGGTCATGACGACCTCAGAATTCAAATTCTGTTCTCTGGATGCACAGTAAGTGTCTTATCCACCAGAAAAAAATGTTTCTAAACCTGGATTAGGATTCAAAGAAGTTCTGCAAAGATTCCCAGCCTTCTGAGCATGGTCTGTGGGTTTTACAGTGAATGCTAAATAAAATGTATAATATGGGAATGTTGATAAGGGTTTCTGACACAAAAAATGGTCTTGGATTTGGTGATGCTTTATTAGATATGAAAACCCAAAATCACAAGCAACAAAAATAACAACAAAAAAAGCTAGACTTAATAAAAACTAAACATTTTTGTATTCAAAGGACACCATCAAGCTGAAAATCCACAGTATGGGAGAAAGTATTTGCAAATCATATACCTAATAAGAGATTAGTATCCACCATATATAAAGAACTTTCACAAGTTAACAATAAAAAGACAAAACAATTTAAAAAATGAGCATAAGAATTAAAAATATTTCTCCTAAGATGATGTAAAAATGGCTAGTAAGCACATGAAAAGATGTTTAATTAGTAATTAGGGAAGTGCAAATCAAAACCAAAATGATATGCCCCTTCATACCCACTAAAATGGCTATAATTAAAGTAATAGAAAATAGCCCTGGCTGGTGTGGCTAGGTGAATTGAGTGCCCACCTGCAAACCAAAGACTCGCTGGTTTGATTCCCAGTCAGGGCCCATGCCTGGGTTTCACACCAGGTCCCCAGTAGGGGCAAGCGTGAGACAACTGATTGACATCTCTCTCACACACTGATGTCTCTCTCCCTCTCATTCTCTGTCCCTTGCCCCCGCTCTAAAAATAAATAAATTAATTAATTAATTAATTAAAAATGATAGGAAAATAACAGTATTAGCAAGAATGTGGACAAATTGGAATCCTCATACATTGCTGATGATAATTAAAAATAGTGCAGAAACTTTGGAAAACAATCTGGCAGGTCCTCAAAAGATTAAACAAAGAATTATCACAGTAATTCTTTTTTTTAGAATAACCCAGTAATTCCACTCCTAATATCTACCCAAGAAAACTGAAAATGTATGTCCACACAAAAATTTGTATATTAACGTCCATGGCAACCTTATTCATAATAGCCAAAAGGTAGAAACAATTCAAATGTCCATCAATTGGTAAATGGAAAAACAAAATGAAGTATCTCCACAAAATGGAATATTACTTGGCCAAAAAATTAATGTACTGAAATATGCTACATTATTGATGAACCATGAAAATGTAACACATTTGAAAGAAGTGAAACATAAAAGGCCATGTATTATAAGACTCCCTTTACACAGAATGTTCAGAATGAGTAAATCCCTAGAGTTAGAAGGTAGATCAGTGGTTGTCAAGGGTTGGAGGAAAGGGAGAATGAGGAGTAACAGCTAACAGGGTATGGGGTTTCTTTTTGAGGGAATAAGAAACATTCTGGAATTAGAGCAGGTCCTCAAATAACACTGTTTCATTATAGTATTAATGAGATGCTGGGGAATTTAACTTTTCTTTGTATCAATTAGGATAAAATTGGTTTATTATATGTTGTTCTGCTTAAAGTTGCAGAACCTATCAAATGCATTAAATAAGTACCTACTGTATATAGTAGTGATGGTTGTACTAACTCTGTGAATATTTTTAAAAAATCAATGAGGACACACTTTAAAAGGGTGAGCTTTATAGTATCAAACCTATACCTCGATAAAGCTGTTATTAAAAACTAAATATAAGTAAAAAGTTCTCATGTGGGTAGTAGGAGGAGTGCTTCTGGGTTGACAGCCCAGAGTCATCATAGTTTGATTTGGAACTATCATATATGTTTGTTTCATAAGTTTTTTAAAAAACAATGATTATATTTCCAAGAAATTTTTTAATGTTTTAACAATTTTTTGAAGGACGTCAAGAGCTCCCAAACAATAAGGATCAGAGAAATATTCCTGTCCTTATCAACTCAAAACATCACAGGTTTTTCTTTAAGAAGTTGCATAGCATCATGGCAATTTTAAAGTTATCTGTGGGAATTTAAATAACTTTGCCTTAACTGTTCAGCAAAACACATTCAAAATTCATGTTCTGACACTTAAAATGAAGCCAAAAAGTTTTGAAATTACAAAATGCTAGTTTAAAAGAGGGAAGATTTACTAAAATAGATTCAGAATTTAATAATAAGTAGTAATCTATCAAAAAGAAGGCATTCTATCTTACCAAATACAGTGTCTGGCTCATTAAAAAAAATGTCTTTATTGATAAACTGCCACCCAGATTGTAGGCTCATTATGTCTTCTGTTTCTGAGCTTTCCCAGAACCCTCTTTACCAGTCAGGAGAGCAAAGGAACTCCGCATCGTCCTACTTCTTCCTTACTAGCTTGGAAGTTCTGATTCCCACCCACACTGCTGTGACCAAAACGAGGAGGACAGACTTTGCAGTTAGAGGAACTCCTCCTCTTGAAGATTCATGAGTTAGAATCTGGAATGATACAGTAACAGTACTATAAATGCAGTCAGGGCTTACAGTATTGGTATCATAGTTCAATTTTATTACTAATTACATGGCCTATCCTAGGAGTTTTATTATTTATAATACAAGTCCCTATCTCCATAAAAAAAATCAAAATTTTGAAACAGTATATGAAGAGAGGGCTGTCTACAGAACTCAAAGTAGGTTAATGTCTCCCAACAGCATTTTATTTCAAGATAATCTAACATCATCAATACAGCAAGTCCAATTACAGTTTCTTTATCATAATAGAAGTCTTAAAATGGCATAAATACGTTATTCAGTACACTGAAGTGGTGATTTTTAAATAGGGTTTTAAGAGGACTGTATACATCAAAGATTAATTCTTGGGTAATTTAAGTAACAGTTTATCCGTCTAAGAAAAAGAAAACCGTGGTGAGGGGCTGAACAAGAGGCATTCTGCCCCAAAGAATTCATTAGCAAAAGAGGATACTGTGTGGCTAAAAACTATAATCACTGCACTCATTTTAAAGTCCTCTTAGGAACCAGGTCTTAAAAGATGGTAAACTTGTCCTCATGAATAGTTATCAGACAAACTATAAAATAAGTGAAAGAGTATGGTATTCCGATTAAAAGACAGTGCTTTATTTAAGGAACAATAAAGTCCCTTAAGTAAAAGCAGTATTACTTGTTCCAAAAACAGCATCATTATTTCTCAGAATTAATTACAATTAAAGGAAACCTTCCTTATTACACAGAATAATTACAATAATATTTAATGTAACACTGTTAAAACATTCCAAAGTAGTAAAACTACTCATTTACATGTGCCATGGCTTAGGAAGTTATGGAAGTACAAAGTTTTAAAAACTTCGAAATGATAATGTGGTAGGGAGAAAAAGCAAATTTGTTAGTTCTATTCCATTAAGGATTCCTCAAACAATGTAGAAACCGGAGTTCAAGTTACACTTTGATGTGCAGATCCTTTTGAAAGCTACTCTACCCTGTTTTATATGAAGCATCTGTAGCTAAAATGAACACCTAGTGAAGAGTATGAATGCTGCATTACATAAGCAGACGTCAGAACTGTCCCAAGCTGATTCTAGTTTCTTTAAACATGTACATTCACCGAGTCAGAAATTAGCTATGGCTTACTTCTTAGAAGTAACAGATAATTACCCTCATCATGATGAAAAGGATTTTAAATGTAAGCTAATAGAGGTATTTTCCTTTAGCAAAGTTCTGCTTTTAAAACTAAACTTCAAGACTTTAATTAAAATAGGAAATGCTTTACTGTGTAGTAAAAACACTCTTCAGGTTAGCAAGGCAGAAAAAAGGTGGGACAGAAAGATGAAAAAAGAGGAAGAGAAAAGGAAAAAGGGAAAGGAAGACCAAAGGATACTGAAATATATTATTTCCTTCAAATTTTACAGTAGCAGGAGAAATCCTTTCCTTTAACAAGAAACAGCCAATATATCTTTTATCTATGCTTTGACAAATTTATACAAAATGTTAATAAGCACTAACTTGGATTTCTGAGTCTTTAAGTTTTGAAAACATACTATTTCTTTAAATATATGTTAATTTTCTACATTTCAAATACAATTTCCACACAATGTTTCGAGGCCAAGGTTAATATGATGTAAAACATGGTTAAATGAAGTTAAACAATAAACATACATTAGTTTGATTTCTCAAAGTTTTGTGCATGTTATTAACTCAGCCACATATCTAATATACAAATCACTCATCAGTGAACTCAATCATTTGAAATCTTCAGCTTACTAATTCATAATTTCACAGCTAGTACAATTTTAATTAATTTGTTTTGTACATAATTGTGTCACAACATATGCATGCAGACAGGTGACTTTCATGCAAAGATCACACCCCAGGTAGACATATGGTCTACTCAAATATGGTTTCCAAATGTAGATCCAATTCTGTTGAACTTAATTACGATCAGACTCATCATTCCATTAACAGAGATCTCTCTCTGTCCTTACACTCCCTCAGCAATACACTCAAACAGTGGCTCTTTGAACCAGCACTGACCCTCCTTTAAATTTATAGCCTTTTTTGAAGCAGACCTTTGAGAGACACATCCTGTTTAAGACAAGATATACAGTACTCTGGAAGATGCTACCAAGGCATCAAAGTAAGATAATACAATTCAATGTTTAAACTAGGCTATATTTCTTAACTGAGAATTAACATTTTAATATATCACAATCTGCAAAAGAAGCACTCTGACTAAAGATTTTAGTTTCAAACATGTATATAAATGTCTCTATCTATATATAGTATCAATATAATTGTAATACACATACCAATATATCAATGCATATATACCTGTATTTATATCGTCTCTTTAGTACTTGTCTTATTATTATATGCAATCTGTATGGATCACAAGAACAGAAGTATTACACAACCCCCCACGAAACCTTAAAAATTAAAAACAAACCAAAACAAACCAAGTATGACCCAACAACTAAGACATACTTCACCAAAAAGTATGATATCAGAATATGAAATGTCAAACAAAATTTTCTAGGATCAGGTCAGAAATAAAGAACAGGATGTTGGCTTTTGTATTTGGAACTGTTTTTTCCTTCTAATATTCCTAAATAGTCATCCTATATATTACCTACTTGAAATTATTACCAAGCAGTTATTTTAAAAGTATGAGTAATTAGACCAAATGCAACTCTCATATTTACCCAAAAGAAGGAACCAGTACCAAGAATCAAAGACTAGTAATTCTGTTCTTAACAGACAGGTGTGTGTTCTGGCATGTTATATGAAAATCATTTATGAGAAGGACAGAAAAAAATCAGAAGGTAGTTTTCACTATTGAATAGATACATGATTAAGCAAATTTTCTAACACCATGAAATTGTCAATACATTAAACGAGCACCCTAAGGGGAACCATTTCTGGATGTTGGCATTCTCAGAGATGAAAAGAAACTGAAAAAAATGTGATAGTAACAAAAGAAACCAATTTGGGTTGAAGGCATGAACATCCTTTATATAGGAACCGAACGTAAGCTTGCAAGTGCCAAGACCTTACTAGGCCAGAAGTAAATCAGGAAGCTGAAGTCCACATCAGGGAAAGTTAGGGAAGGATGGGAAGACCGAGAGTCAATCACTAAAGCAGCAGCAAGACTCTGGGTGACTGTTCTCAGGTATAGGTCATCTCTGGCATATACTGTATCACCAGGTTGACAATTCCTCCAAGAAACTCAAACATTAACTGTAATGTGAGGTGCTTTAATAAATAATAATAAACCCAGAACTGAAAAATATTTTCTTAAAAAGAGGTATATACTAAGATCTTATTTTGTAATATATATACTCTAGAGTACTTAGGTATGAACAGCTCTATTTTCATTTTAATCAACAGTTACAACTTTTTAAGCCACCTCACATTTATCCTGAGCTTGTGTTAAATTTCAAACTGACCAACTGGAGTCTAATTCATTTTTACTCTATCTACTCATCATCTCATCATTTTTACTCTATCTACTCATCATCTCAAAGAGGTAGGTGAAATTATCAAAAGCAGAGAATGAGAAAGAAAATATATACCAATAACTGACAGTAAGGTTAATCTTTACATATGCTAGAATACTATAAAAAGACACGAAGCATCATACTACAATCAAGAATTTCTTTGTGGGGGAAGCTAATCTGGCTTCTAATATTATCACACAGTACTACATGCTTAAACATGGGGAGTAAAGTTCATTCTACCTGAAAGTTTGAGAGTTCATGTTTTAATGTGATAACTGAAAATTGCTTAATTGTTAATGAGAAAAAGAACATTTTGTAAATAGAAGAGAAACAAAACCATGTAATTTTAGCTATCTGTTTCAATCTCTTCACACTAAAGGCAGGATGTTATGTTTTTACTTTGTGTCCATGCATCTTTGTTCAAAGAAAAAAAGGACTCACGGCAGAAAGCGACAAAAAGGGTGGAGTGACAAGGAGTCTGAAGTGTCTGCAGAAAGTGGAAAATGGTCTCAAATGGAAAGTTAAGATACAAAGGGGTAAAAAAATAAAAGTCATAAAAGTCCATTTGATATACTTAACAGTATATCAAAGGGAACAGTGATTAAGAGTGGTCTTTGGACCCACCCTGCCTGGAATTAAATCCCAGCTCCCTGGGCAAGTTTCAATAACCAATCTTTATGTCAATTACCACATCCATAAAATGGGGACAGTACTAGCATATATCACGGAGAACTACAGTGAAGAGTAAATAAACGAATACGTGTAACATATTTAAAATAATATCTGGAACACAGTAAACTACTCAATAAACGTGCTTCTACTGTTTGTCTATAATTACCAGCAACGTTTTTTATCTTGAAAACATTGAATGAAACAATAACCTAGGTCAGCAATTTTCAACTTTTTTCATCTCATGGCACAAACTAATTATTAAAATTCTGTGGCACACCAAAATATGTATTTTTTTGCCAATCTGACAAAAAATAGGTATAATTTTGATTCATTCACACCAGATGGCTACTGTTTACTCGCTGTTGACATTTTCCTCTAAAGGAAAAGAGGTCAGTGCCTGACTAAATAGTCAGATATTGCATATTTTAAAAATTCTTGCACACACTGGTTGAAAATCGCTGACTTAGCTTGGTGAAACAAATTAGCAAGGAGAAAATACTGATTTCATTTAATAACATTTTTAGTACTCTGGGATAATAATTTTGCATTCTTTTTATTTTTCTAGCAATAAATTAAACATTTACTATCATATTATCTGTTATTTTGAAATAAATAAAGCAAGATTTTGAAAAAGTTCTAATAAATATTTGTTCTCATTCAACACTTTAAAAACAAAACAGCAAATCATATGCATCAAAAAGTTCCCATTTCCATACATGAAAATTGCTTAAAAATATAACTGCCAAATAAGCTAATAATAATAGTTGCTTTCATTTTTCAAAAAATTCACATGGGAAGCAATTTAAATCTAAAACCATCTCAGAGTGTAGTGGCTAGCTTATTTTTATTTAGCAAAGACAACCAAAACTTACTGTGTTGGGCTGCCCCCTACAGGTTTCAATATACCAATCTCTTTTAAAAGGAGCCTATGTAAGGAATATCATTTGAGTTTTATATTAAGAACATTAGTTAGCAACAGGGGAGTGGGAGAAGGAGGGGGGCAAAAGTACAGAGAATAAGTAGAATAGATGGTGGGTAGAAAATAGACAGGGGGAGGGCAAGAATAGTGTGGGAAAAGTAGAAGCTAAAGAACTTATGACACATGGACATGAACTAAAGGGG
This sequence comes from Anoura caudifer, assembly GCA_004027475.1. Lineage (NCBI taxonomy): Eukaryota > Metazoa > Chordata > Mammalia > Chiroptera > Phyllostomidae > Anoura > Anoura caudifer. The sequence goes on from PVKU01001288.1 coordinate 243,302, forward strand.
GGAATGTGGGTGGGAGGGGGGTGGAGGGGAATGATGGGGGAGAAATGGGACAACTGTAATAGCATAATCAATAAAATATAATTTAAAAAGGGAAAAAATAAATAAATTAAGAATATTAATACCAATGTGCCCTGACTGGTGTAGCTCAGTGTACTGAGTGATGGCCAGCAAACCAAGGGGTGACTGGTTTGATTCCCAGTCAGGGCACATGCCTGGGTTGCGGGCCAGATCCCCAGTTGGGGGCGTGAGATAAGCAACCACACATTGATGTTTCTCTCTCTCTCTGTCTTCCTCTCAACCTACCCCCCTCTCTAAAAATAAATACAATCTTTAAAAATGTTTTAAAAATATTTAAAAAAGAATACACATACTATTGCAAAGTATTATTCATTCATATGTTTGTTCATTCATTCAAGCAGGAAAGTCTCTAAGAAACATCTATAAAGATATAGAGAGAAAAGAAACAATTCCCTGTTATCTGATAATCCACAGGTGAAAGCTTACAGAGAAACGACATAGATTTCAACAGATCAATGATAAAATAGTGCAAAATACCTTAAGAAATTATCTATATTATACTACAATGCTGCACATAGAAAAATAACTAGGCTGGAAATACAAGACCCAAGTTTTGCTCCCATCTCTGCCACCAAATATCCACTTGAACCCTGGATAAGAGTTTTGTGCAAGTTGTCTTATATCTAAAATTAGGAAGGTAAATCAGATTATTCCTAAAGGCTTCTTTTGGTTCTAACATTCTGTAATTACATTTGTCACAATAAAAACTACAAGAAAATGTTTTAACACAAAGTTAAGAGAAAGAAGAAATAATTTCCACATGATATAAAGAGTTGGAGCACATATGAAGAAACCATGAAAGACTTCTTAGGGTCAGTGACATTGGAGGTGAGTTTAGAAGCATTGTGGGATCCCTGGCTGGTGTGACTCAGTGGACTGAGTGCCAGCCTGCAAACCAAAGGGTTGCAGGTTCAGTTCCCAGCCAGGGTATATGCCTGGGTTGCAAGCCAGGTCTCCAGCAGGGGGCATGCAAGAGGCAACCACACATTGATGTGAGTTCTCTCCCTCCTTCTCCCTCCCTTTCCCCTCTCTCTACAAATAAATAAATAAAATCTTAAAAAGAATAAAAGAAGCATTCTGGGAGTAGAGGCTATTCCTAAAAGGAGTGCACATTGTAAGAAACTGTGTAAAACATCAAGCATGTTTGGGGAACAACATGTGATGGTGTCTAGTTGGAATGTAGCTGTGTTTTTTGAAAATCAAACTAATAAGAACTAAAAGAGCAAATGGTAAGGAGATGAATACAAATGGTTTTGGTATATTACAATGTACAATTCTAGGAAACGATCAAAAGTGATTCCAAGGTATTAAGTCTAAGAACTTGAAGGAAAGTGGTCAAGAAATAGGGAAGTGAACAGAAAGAATAGGTTATGTGAATACCATATTCTGCCATGTGTAATGCACATGTTTTTGCCCAATTTTTTTAGGGAAAAATACATGGGTACAATGATTACATACCATGGGTATAATAATCCCGTGTATAATGCATAAACACGTGGGTGTGCATTATACACAGCAAAATACAGTGTTTGGTAGCGACAAGAAACAGATTTTGGGAACCAAATAGAGTCTCATAAAGAAGACTATACAAAGACCAGACAGTGGGAGCTATTTGTTAGCTATGTTCCATCAGCCATAAAAATAAAAGCCTATAGGAAGCAAGACAAGCCATCACTGTTGCTGATAAAATGATTCATAGCAAAATTGAAATGATTTAACTCAATAACATCTAATAATAATTCAGGAAATAACTGGCAAATTGTTTACTATGTACCAGGCACAACACTGTATTAAAGAATTGCAGCCCTGACCAGTGTGGTTCTGTTTGTTGGGTGTCATCCAGCAAAGTGAAAGGTCATGGGTTCAATTCCTGGTCAGGACACACACCTGAGTTAAGGGTTCAGCCCTTGGTTGGGGTGCATAAGAAGGCAACCAATATTTCTCTCCCTCTCCTTGTCCCTCTCTTCCCTTCTCTCTAAAAATAAGTAAAATCTTTTAAAAAATAAAAGAACTACATATAGCCCTTATAACAAGCACATAAAATATTTTTACCCCTCTCTAACAGATGATAAAATCGAGGTCCAGACATGTGAGGTGAATGCCCCAAATCACACAGTTAGTTGAGATATAAACTTAAATTGTCTAAATAAAAACCTCTAACTTAACCACTTGCCGATAGTATCAGTGAATGTTACAGATTCAAGTCTTATGAATTTTTCAAATTTTCAATTTATTAGAGAAACTATGTGGAAGAAAATTCCAAAGTAACCAAGAATGTATAACTTAAAAAAGTAATCATCTCTCATTTATGGTAATATTCATGTTCTTAAGCAATATACTGAGCTAAAAATTTGATATTTAGAAATAATTAGGAAGAACAGATCTCTTTTCAAAAAACCTTAGAAAATTCCTTAGTGTTTATTTTCTTACCCAATTTTCTACAAAATCCACCTACCTAAATTTGAAGATTAATAATCATTAGAAGTGGTGATATTATTATTATTGGTGGAATAAGGACCTTAAATATCCATTTCTCTGTAAGAGTAATGAGAACACTGGCAAAAACTGTCAAAATCTGAACTTATCTATGACAAATAAGCAACAGAATTAGTAATTTAAAAAACTGCCCATAAAGAAACATCAGGACCAGATGGCTTCATGGGTGAAGTCTACCAATTATTTAAAGATTCAACACCATCAGAAGTGTTAAATCTTCATTTCACA